>JAAGOF010000064.1:701791-721477 GCA_010645155.1 Tigriopus japonicus | reverse complement strand
TACCTAAAAATTTTTCAATACAGTCGAATCTCGATATAAGAAATCTCAGTATAAGAAATTTTCGCGATATAAGAAACTTTTCCATGCTGACCAAAATTTTACTACATATGAATTCTCGATATAACAAATTTTTCATTTTTCCTCAATCTCGATATAAGAAACATTTTCAAAGTTTTGGTCTATTTCTCTTGCTGAAATTGGTCACAGCACGAAACAAAACATGACAAAACGAAGCATTTCTAAGAGGATGGATGCAGTGCTTCCATATTTTGCGCTTTTGCGCAAACTTTGTGCCCTTT
Organism: Tigriopus japonicus; assembly: GCA_010645155.1. Taxonomy (NCBI): domain Eukaryota; kingdom Metazoa; phylum Arthropoda; class Copepoda; order Harpacticoida; family Harpacticidae; genus Tigriopus; species Tigriopus japonicus. The sequence goes on along the minus strand of JAAGOF010000064.1, from coordinate 721,178 downwards.
AGGGTGCCTTTTGCGCACTTTTTTTGGCTCTCGCGCCTTGCACCTCTTTTTAAAAAACAACTTGCCCTTTTCAAGTTTCAGCCAAAAGAACGAAAAGTTACATTTTAAACCCTAAAATCGCTAAAAATTGTCCAACGTGCGACTCAACAATAACTATTTTAATGACATTAAGTTTAAAAAAAATATTTTTTCAACAATTATAAAAAATAATGAAAGCCCATTTTGCCAACAAACTTGCAATGCTTGAGAGTGAAAAAAATTGTGTGTCTGACAAAGCAAAACCTAGTGGAAAATAAACTCCAAGGAAGTGTCATGCGAACCCAAGAAAGTCTCTCAAATTTAAAGTCAAACTGAGAATAGAAGATTTCCAGTTGAGATATTCCAAAAAACTAATAAAAAAACTTCGTCAGTATGAAAGCGTGGAAGGGTCAATTTTTATATAAAAGTTGTTTGTCCCTGTATAGGCGAGATAATTTACCAATCATGATGACAAAATTGTATTTTCTTCTTTCATTTTTTCTGTCAAATTGAGATTGAAACAAGTTCCTAAGCTTTCTAATAAAGATATAAATGCATGCACTTGTAGTGTAAATTTGTGTGTTTTAATAACTATTTTTTAAAAGCTAAATTTTTGAGTCATTGTCGGATTGTGTTGTAATAAAAGTAAGTTTATAAGGTTATGTAGAGATGAGGTAAACTCCTGGTAGTTTCCTTGTATTTTTCATCGTTTCTTGAGCCAATTTTCTTGAGTCTCGATATAAGAAAAATCTCGATATAAGCAACATTTTGCCGCTGACAGAAAAGTTTCTTATATCGAGATTCGACTGAATTATAGTGAAGGAGAAGTAGGAATAGCCAAATGGCACACAAGTTTGAAACCATTAGAGACTCCTAGACATAAGTTGGTTTAAAGAATGTCATGGTTATGATCATCTCATTTTGGATTCTCACTTCTGATTGGTTGGTTGTGATTGAAGAAGAAATAGACCAGGAGAAAAAAAATGCGCAAAGGAGCAAAAAACAATGAACAATCTTTAACATTCTTTAAAACAACTTCACATTACAAGAACAAAGTAAATTTGCTTAACCAAGATCTAAGGAACTAGTGGCACCTTTAAGGTCTAAAAATCCTTGAAAATCCAAGTGCAAACAATGGCGCCAAAGGTCAGAGAGTATTTTGTGGACGTTTTCAAGTTTAGACTTAGCAAGAGGTTTTTCATTGTGTCGTTTTCAATGTTCAAGATGGTTTTTTCATCTAATAAGTCCTTGATCACATTGTTTTATAAAAGTATGAAAGGCCATTCTGACACATCATTCACACCACTAGGAGTGTATTTTGTTTTGATTTGCTAGCATCATGCCTTTTGGGTTACTTGGAAATAAATGACCACAAAAATTGGCTTTAGGTTTATACAAAGAGATTATTATTATAAGTGATATCAAGGATAGAATGAATCCAAGAAACAAAGAATTGAATGAATCCAAGAAACGAAGAGTTGATGTTTGATCTTCTGGAGAAACAAAAACTGCTAAAAACAAGGCACAAACACTTCTTAAAAACCTCTTGTTGCTTGCGGATTTTTTATGAAAACAAAGAAAGCTTACATTCCTGGATGAACTCAATTTCAAAAATTGGTCAGTAATTTCTACAGTTAATTTTCAAAGTAAGAATTTTGTCTTTCTTAGTAATATTATTCTCAAAATCAAATGTGATTCTTGTATGAAGAGATGTTCTGTTGTGTTTTCTGGTGAGGAGCAAACTATTCTTAATGTTTCTAATCCTGTCTTTTTCATTTTAATCTAAATATTTTTATGTCCAGCTTTGACTATATTTAAGATCTTTTTATCATCCAAGTTCATTTGTGAAAGATAAGTTTTCATTTTGTCTTTATCATAAAAACAATATGGTGGTGGAAATATTGTGTTGAAAAAGTACAATTAAAACTGCACAAAATTGAAGTACAAATGAGAAGAACAATATACCCTGAAAAGAAAATTGTGTCTTACTTATACATTGAACCTAAATATTACAGTAATGTGTGGACAGTTTGACATGATCAAACAGCCAGTTTCCCTCCACTAGCTTCTACGATGGTTTGGATTAATTTAGGATGTAACGTAAAGACAAATTAATGCGAATTTATTGCTGGAACAGGAAGTCTCACTTTGATGTTTATTGCCTTTTTCATGAAGTGTTCTAGATCGCTTTAAATCATAGTAAAAAACGTGAATGACATGAATTAAATTTTACTCGGTCCTGGAGAAAGGTGAGTAGTTTGGAAACATCTCCAACAAAAAAGAACTGACATACTTCTGTCCAACACGAATCAAGAGCTCTTAGAATTTCGACCATTCGTTTCCATTTTCGCAAACGAAAGACATCTTAAAAATGTGGAAAATCCTTGAGTCGTCCAAACTTTCCAATTTTGTTGATAGCGTGTTAAAATATAATTTAAAAATGAAAATAATTTGCTTCAAATTTTGGAACAAAGCTTTCTTATCGGGGTGTAGGTGCAATTCTTGGTTGAAATCGAACTAAAGGAGACTCTTCTTTCATTTGTATTTTTAATCTGAAACCCATGAAGGAAAGTATCCTTTCGATTGGAGCAAAACTACTTTTATAACTAAAAGTTACTAATAACTAAAACGGGGAGTGTTATCATGCTCTTCCATTACACAACTAGAACAACTTAAGAATATCTTCTTTTTCCTGTTCTTGTATTATCCTGTTCTTGTATTCAATTATCAATTTTCCCAATCCAATCTGAGATTGGCCCCATCAGTACATCGGACCTTTCCAGTCTAGTCACTGATACGAGATTCTAATGGTTCTTCGACAATGTTGGTACTGTACGACCCTGATGACAACACAAGTTTGAAATGGTGCTGACTTGGTGGGAGGACTTGACTTGATCACCATTCAACTTTAAATTTACCGACATCACATAAACTATTCGAAGGTGAACGTTTCATTGACCTCCGACCATTGGTTGATGAGCTAGATCAAACCAACGACCAGAGTTTCAAAGAGTGAGGAAATTTGATCGCATTTATTTGCATGGAAAGGTTGATGGGCTTCATACCTACATACAGCTAGTTGAGAAAATAATATGAAAGGTCCCATTGTTCTTGATTGGGTTCAAATTTGTTTTTGTCCTCTGTTCAGGAGGGTCATTGTTGTATCAACAAGTCAAGAAAATGGTCCTTCGGCCGGCCGATCGAGTTTGCGGTAGTTGGAGTCTGGGTTATGTGGCTAGCCTTAGCCACATCGTCCAGATAATTCAGTTGTCCTTGCCTTTGAAAAAAAGGGGATGTAATACATTGTCGAGGGTGAAATCTTGTATATTTCGATGTAATGGAGTGTTTGCTTGCCTCAGCGGCCAGGCACAAAAAATGGATGTGAACGGGACTAAGTTGAGTCCCAAGTTTTTAAGAGTAAGGTAGGTTAGGAGTCAAGATATGCAAAAGGGAGTGCCAACATCTGAGAATTCAAAGGGTAGTACGAATGCACTTGACAGAGTTTGATTTGGAAAGCTGGGCCCATCCCAACATTTGAGGATTGAAGCTGAAATCTGAAATGGTCGTCGAGTTTTGTTCGACGTGTTTTGTCGCACTAATCGTTGATCCTTTAGCAATTCTGTTTATATCGTCCTTGGGCCATTATGAGGGTTGAGGGAATTCTTGGACACATCTAGTTTTGCGGTGGAAGTGTTGGTGAGGTTGCTTTCTCAAACCAAAACTGAGCGACGACTGCCTTTCTCCTCCAATTTTTCATGCCTAAAATAGAAGAGTATAATGGGAAATAGATGTTCGATATTAATAAAAAGAGCTACTGTCACGACCACTACACACGGGACTGCAAAATTCATATCAATTTTCTATGGAATTTCCCAAACACTATGAGATATGTTTCAGACTCAGGAAACCAAGGGAAGCAACTTGAGTTTCTGAGTTTCTCAAAGTCAGGTCTAGATCAAAAGTTATACACCTAAAAACCTATTAAATAAGCTATTTTTCAAAAATTTAGGCAGTACATTTTTAAGGTAGATTTAGATACCCTTTAAATCGAAATTGCTTGAAAATATGTTGCTGAGCTGCTGAGTAATGAGTTTAACCGGTTCATTTTTGGCCCAAAAGCGAAAAAACGCTCCGGGTGTATGAAAACTCAAATTCCCAAGCAAATTATATAGATTTTTGATGTCACAACATTAAATAAAAGTTCTTCATAATCTATGTTTTATGATAGCATGTCAAAATAAAACATTGTGATGGATTGATTGGCCATTCAGGTGGATTCCCGGATCGATCTAAATGTTGCACTATTGGACTTTTGGATCTGTGGCTAGGAGGAGTCAAAGGCCTCTGCCACACCCCATGCCAGCATCAATGACCTCAATGCCACCATTGAGCAGAACTGGCACTCCATGACCATGGGACACGTGCACAACTTAGCCCATGTCTTCAGCCCAGGCTCAAGGCCATGTTCTTGGTCAAGGGTGGGTGACCATTTTGAGAAATAAGTAGGTAGGACATGGGTGAATAACTTCAACAGGTTTCATTCAGATCCTCCTACTTGTTCTTGAACAATTTGCACACATTGATGCAAGCCACTTGAGTCTCTGTTTTGCGGTCGCACACTGTATAGTGGTCCAATTTCTTCTCCCTTTAGCCAATTCAATCATCTCCCTTGGGGTACTTTGTGGTGAGATGAAGAAAATTTGCACAAACATCCCTTTGAGCTGATCTTCAAAGGATGATCGAGTTAAGGCGTTCGAGCCTGGATTTTTTAAGAATTTTTTTGCTCCCGACAAACTTTGAGGGGCACTTACCTAAAGGGTTCGATATCTTCGTCAGTGGCATTCATAGCTGAATAGTCCACTGGAAACATGCACGTAGCCGTTCGAGGTGTGACTGTTCCAAAAATGAATTGACCTGGACCATTGGGTTGCTTCCCCAACAAAAAGTTCAAGAAAGACAACTTGAAGATGTGGTAGGTGAGGCGGATATCTCCACCCTAAAAAAATAAGTATCAAGACGTGTCATAAAACTCATAATGGGTTGTGTGGGCGGTTGACGTTTCATTGAGAAAAATGGCGTCAGCCGAAACCAAGCTTGGAACCAAAGTTTTATCCAAGAGAGTGAATTGGGAACAAAACGAAAAAGAATTATTTTCCAAGAAATGTTGGTTCCAAAACGCTTTCATTACGAGATATATCAAGTAGATTATGGATATTGTAAATATATCTGATTGTGATCATGTGATTTATCTTATGATTTGCTCATTTGGTTAAAATAACGGGTTTTTTTGTTGACATTTTGAACAACAATAGTGTGGTATTTGAAATTTATATTTTGGCCATTATTACCGATGTTAAGGCGGAAAATGCGTTGTTCGTAATCTCTTCGAGGCGATGCTCTCCCAATTTGCCTACGTCCAGAAAGGCGGTGTAGAAATACTTCAATTGGCTTTTGGTAATCACCCCGGTTCCTAAAGCAAGAACAACTTGGTGTCTGTACTGTAGGTTCATTGGTTTGATTGCCATTCAAGATTTTATTCCTTATTTTGCCATTGGCAAAGAAAACACTCCCCACTGTGAAAATTGATGCACAAAGTGTTGTTGAAAGTAGGGAAGAGAGCACTCCAAAGTTTATAATGAAGGCCTTGCGAAACTAATTCAATCAATTCATCCGAAGGCTGTTTCTTTTCATAGAAAGGAACATTGCGGGGGGTCACTTCGTTTACTGTAGCTGCCTGAGTTCAGGTTCGAATTCATAGGGGTAAGGATATGTAAATAAAAGGCACCCATATGTATGCAGGGTAGCTTCCTGCAGTTACACCGTGTATACCTGCAGAATATGAGATTGAGCATACCTGATCTGTTTATAATATCGAAGAGTATTTTGGGATAGTACTGCACCCACATGGGGAAATCGTCCAGCTTCTTGGCAGTGCCCACCAGGGTGCCCCAAACGTCGATCCATTCGTCTATAGTCACGCAAGTTTTCTGCTCCACTTCCGGCTCGTCTGAGGCGTCCCAAGAAGACCCAAAATTGAACACAGGCAAGGAACAGGGCAGACGACTCAATGAATGAATGAATGGATAGTTTGTTTAGTTGGTTGGTTGGTAGGTAGGAGATGAAGAGAGGCCACCAAAGGGAAAGAAGAACGAACGAACGAAAGAAAGAGATGGGAATTAAGGGGTGAGACATGGTTCCACTAATCAAGCTAAGATCGAGAGATCAATCGACCTCGGCATGATATATGACGTGACTTTCATTAAGAGTGATTGATGTCTGACGCAACAGAATCTGTCAATGCACACTAATGTGTGCACTACGAGTTAACTTTTTTGTCGTCTGCTCAGGTCCATGGAATAGTCCAAGGATTTCGAAAAATATCTAAAGATATCCTTGAATAGTCCTACTAAGGCAACTAAAATCGTGCCGTAAGATTTTGGAACCAACTCCAAAGTGTGAGGGAAATTAAATCAATCAAATCAAATTCATCACCTTTCAAAACCAAGGTCAAATATTTCATCAAATCGAGCTCATTTGTCACTAATGTTCAAACATAAATCCTACTTAAGGTTGTTGCCCCTGATAATGATTTAATGATTTTCTTTTCTGTTACTCTTCTAGCTTGCAGGCCTTTACTCTATACGCCATTGTTGTGCAGGATTGGCCCGCGTTTATCAATTGTACATTCTTCTCCAACGATCTGGGGAAAACTAGGCTAATAAATGCATCTCAATATCAAATGAAAGTCTTGAACTATATTGCTACAGACTTAGTTTTTGCAGTAAAAAAATGTAGTTGCCATTTGATCCAAATCATCTCTCAGATTACGAGAAATAACGAAACCTTGGTGTATTTTATCATTTATGTCAACCGAAGGGGAAGCATTATCCTTATGACACGGAAATGTTTGAAGTAGATTATTTTTACAACTTTACTGAAGAGACCTAGCAAAAAGGAACAGGAAAAAGGTAATAGGGTGTTCAACAATGATTTTTTTTAAACGCTTGTTCAAGTATTCTAAAAGCGTGAGCGAGGCATCCAAAATGTTTTAGACCCGATGTAGACATGATGTTCATAATAATTACTTGAAAAATAATGTTTACATGAACTGGAATGAGAAACTGCAAATAAACAATTTTTGTTTTTGTTAGGAAGGAATGGTACTTACAAAATGAAAATTACCTGTTTGAAACATGGTTCTTGCTTAATCTCTATAAAAATCAACGTTGTTGGAATATATGAACAAGTATTTTTCAGATTGGAACTCTGGTCAGTTCTATGTTGAACTCTAGTGTTAGTCTGCCTTTGATAAAAAGCCTAATTGCCATAATTCTTTTGAAGGTTTAATATTCATTCCAACAGTATAAAATTTCTGTGGCTCGATCAATTCAATCTGATTTGAGCAGAACAGAAACTTGTTAGTCCAAAAATATCCCTAAGAAATGAAGGGTAACGTGGGTAATGGGATTGTCACTTCGCTTTGCCCACCAAATGTGAATAACAAGTCAGAAACACATGCACATAAAACCATCTTCATCCTAAAAATTATGGAAGCTCCATAAATGTTCCAGGATTTCGTGGAACCTTGCTTACCATTCAGCACATCTGTGATTGTCACGTGGTCCATCTTGTCATAAAGTGAGTCAAGTTCTGTGAAAACAAATGAGATCATGAGAGACTTCCAGAATCGCTTCGATTTGACAAAGATTAAGAAAATGGTTGAAGAAGATAAATTCTTTTTTCTTTAATAAAACCCAACGAGAGCAAATATTAGCTATCAATGTAATAGCCAGACAATTGTTCTCCGCCAGACCAGGGGTTTATGACCAGACACACAAGAACATCTGAGACTGCCTGTCTTGCAAAATATTCATCTCTAACCATACGTTGGCTGGTACTTTAGTGTAGTGGCTAAAATGTTTCTCCCTTGGCTCAACTATCGCTTCTCTTTTGCTTTTAAATGTTGATCTATATTATACGCGTACTTACTCTTGAATGGATCCCAATAATCGAATCCTAAAAAAGAAGGACACAGTTTAAAAACTTAAAACGTCACCTCGATTCCTAAACGATTACTCTGAAAGAAAGGATTGAACAGGATCAGTCATTCCAAATTCCAAGGTTGGAGAAGTTTGACAAAAAAGGGAAGAAAATCCTTCAACAGTTCTAATTTACCCTTAAGTTTTAGAATCAAATGCATTGCGAGGAATAATAATCATTGAAAGTATTCAATCAGAGTCACGGATGATTATGAGTGACACAACGTCAAATGAATTCAATTCAATCCAAAAAGGTACAGACGAAAAGAGGTGGCTATGTTTGCCTTTCAGCAATTTACTATGAACTGTTATTCGAATGGTGGGAGCCAGGAGGAACTGGGGATTGTGGGCCACAACTCAATCAATAATTTTGTTTTGAGGTTTATATGGAAGGGCTTATACCACAACACTGACAACGCATGCAGGTACCTACGTACTTCTACGGAAAGTTACGTATGCCTAATATAATTTTCATTTAATACAACAACGATTCACTTTTTAGCGTAAAAGCACTACACTTTGTAGCGACTCATTCGATTATCATGTCTGGAGAGAGGAAATCAAGCTCAATTTCACATGACCTTTAGAGTAAATAGAATTGCTTACTGGCCAACCAAAGGCTCCTTTCAGCACTTTTCTGAAGGTCGTTAATGGCCATCATGTATTTGCCTTTTTGAAGCGAAAAGATAAAAAAGACTCGAACACAGTAGTTATTTTACGCCATGATTCAGTTATCAGATGAACAAGCATGCTACATCAACTTTGAAATCGTCCATTGCGCAGTTTTTTTCTCAATAGAGTAAATGAATTACAAAATCTAAAGCTACATTATTTAGAATTGTTCAGAGTCCGAACTTATGGTTTTAAATCCTGAGATTAGCCACGAAGTAGAATGGAAAACCCTTTGCCTCGGTATAACTGGAGCCCAAGCATCTGAGTAAACTTAAAAGAAGGCTAACTTGCATTTTTCTTTTTTCGAGGAGAGCCAATTCCAGAAATGATTATGTGAAGTACGTATATCTTGAAAGTAGTAGTCAGACGGATCTGAGAGTATGTAAGAGAGCAATGCAGAACAAAAAATCTTCAACGTTTAAAAACAGCCTATAATTATCAGACACACCGAATGAGATCACACGAAACATTGAAAATGCTGATCACAACAAGGAGGAACGAAAATGTCAAGAAAGGACTTCATGAGGAAGGAACCAAAGTCGCATCAGTGTTCAGATTATGTTTTTGATGACAAGACATCTTGCTGTTAGAACTGATTTGAACCTTTTAAATCTCGCGGTACGTGCCCTTGAATAATTGGAAAAAGAACCAAAACCAACATGCACTCACATTTTCTATTTTCTAAGCTAGTTGATGGTGCCAATAGATGTTTTATTATGGAAAGAAAACGCAATTTTCTTTTGCTTTCTAATACACTTCATTTGCATTTTTTTCGGGGAGATGTACAAAACTGGTGCCTGAACATTTCAATTTTTTACTTGCTGAGGAAAAAGTTCAGGTTATTGCGAAAATTCGGCGAATGTTTTTGTTGACTTGATTGAATGAAAGCTGGCTTTAAAAAAAACTCCACATAGCATGCCAGTTAAAACCATTCCCAGAATTACCATAAGTGGAACTCAACCCAGCTAATGTTACGAATTGTTCTAAAACAATGTGAAAGGCACTCGTTTTCGAAAAAGTCGACAAAATGAAATTCCAGACAGATCAAAGGGTCAAAACAGTTAGGTAGTAAGTGTACAAAGTAGTATGATGCTAAACCGGCTTGAATTTCAGTGGAGAAGAGGAAACAAAAAAGGAAGGCAAGAAGAGAATAGATGGAAATGGAAGAGGTCGCCACTTACTAAAGTCCTCTGGGGTACTCAAACCAATAGGAAAGCCTAATTTCCAGTGCTCAAAGAGTAGCTCTGGATTTCGCAAGTCTTCTTTACCTTTGGGGAGAAACCAAGGTGAGAAACAGATCAATTGAGCTGGTTGGGCTAGAAGTGAAAGTGAGCTGTGCAATTCTTTTAAGTGCTCGATCAAGAATGGTCCGCCAGGGATAAACGATGTAAATGTAGTTTTGCATTTGAGTGCCAAGAAACTCTTGTTACCAAACTTATCAGTCTGATCCTGTTTCGTAGGCACCTACTAGAAAACCAGGGCATTATTTTTGGGATTGGTTCAACTTTCACCCGCACAAGTAAGGGAGAGGAGAGGGGAAGAGCCCTTGGACATGAAAATTGTCATGCTCGAAATTGAGCGGACGATTATTATTTTTGTGAAACCATTAAAAATGTTCTTTAAAAAACGTTACATCAAATACATACATCAATTAGAGCTGTAATTCAATATTTAAGGGGGACTTTTCACGCATGATGAATTCTTAATTTTACAGGTTTTTATGGCATAACATGGCAAAGGGGTAATAAATTCATAGATTTTGAGCCTCCTGCAAGTCAAGTAACTAACCCATACTTTGCCATGCAAATATCAGAGCTATATTAAATTGCTCCTTGAGGGAAGGAAGGAATCGTCAACCATTGACAGACGACATATTTTTTGAATTTTTTTTTGAATTGTGGGTGCAAGGGTCGGAGGTTTGATCCTCGCCCGGCCAGCGAAGCCAGCCATCATATCATCCAGCTTTCTGATAGGCAATCTCTTGTCCGATATCAGATTGGTTCTCCGTCTGTGGGTGTGGAATAGCGTCTAAAAGTTTCCCTGAGAGAGGTCGGGGAGGAGAATCGAACCTGGGACTTCTTTCACTATAGGAAACTGCTCTAACCACGACACCACGTCATCATAAAGGAGAAATTCAAAAAAAAATCATCATAATAAAAAAAGTAATTTGGAAGTCGCACGGAATATTCCAACGTTTTAAGCCCCAAGAACTCGCTTGCGTCTTTGAAAGCATATTTTCTTCCACAGGTCTACAAGTACGCAGAAAAACGAATCATTTAAAACATTCCAGTGGCAATTGATGAAGAGCTAGTGGAAGTTATGAACACAAATCAGATCGAAGTAGTAAAGAAGTGCGTCACATTGTTCCTATGATTTGTTGAGCCCTTTGGTTTTTCAACAACATGTATTGGCAGAACCACGACATCTTGAAGAAAAATCAGACAATTGTCCGTCAAGTACAACACGATGAAACAGAAATTTTAAAAACGTTTCGGGCCAACTACTGACAATGATTCAAACTCTTTCACTGGGTTGATTTGATTATCGATCTCAGTGATCGATCTTGGTCAGAGAATCTCCTAAATTATTAAAAGCTGAAGGAGCTCTATTCTCGAAAGTTATTTCTTGTATTGTACTTTTGGTTTCCAATTTTTTCAACTTCGTTGCCTCCTAACACCCTTAACAATTCATAATTGCAATTTGCTGGCCTTCAACGATCGACCATGGGAGTTCTTAGACCTAGAGAACTACTAGACCGAAGAGACAAATGCACAGTTTTGCTTGAATTGGCAGTCACAAGGAAGTAGCGTGCGCAAAAATGATTGAGCAGAATGAAAACCAGATTGAACTCCATCAGTAATATATACTCATTAATTCGACTTAGTTAAATTGACTTTTTTTGGTGTACTCCAGTAAAGTAAATCTTATTTGCGTTTTCATGCAGCCTAATAAGTGAGTTGTAGAGGAGACCAAACAGTACAGTGAATTGTGAAGTATAAGAGTTAGTACAAATAGTAATAGAGTTCTGATCTGGGTGTGAATAAAAGTAACTGATCAAAGATTTTTAGAAATCGAAGTGATTCCGGCGTATTCCGGAAATTTGTATTCCTATAATCTAGATTTCCCAATCTTGGACCACATCAAACTTTGATCCAATTGCTTTATTCAATTCAAATGGGAACAAAGGCATAATATCTGTGTGTAAGAGACCGAGGCCAAAGTTGATCTTGGCATTCTAATTGGTCAAAGTTAGTCACAGTTAGTCACTTTGATTTTGAAATAAACCATTCAATGACAACCTATTATGTTATCCAACTTGGTACTAATAAGACAAGCCTCAAATTCCCTTTACAACACAAACCATCGTTTTTGGAGATTCTAGTTTACTTCTGGGATATGGAGTAGGTTGTGGTGTGGGTATGTTACTTCTCTGTGATGTTAAAACATGGAAGAATTTCAATTATATTTGAATTCCAAAATATTCCTTGTGAAAAAGTGGGTGGAAAAATTGCTTGAATTAACGGGCATTATCGATCCTGCCCTCCTGGTTGGGGTAATTGACGTCCAATTGGACACGGTTTTCACGACATGGGAAAGCCAATTGGATCAATTTTACGATCATGCAAGGGTCTTTTCCTTTCCGAGTGGGGTGTTGTTATTCTTGAAAAACTTAGAGGGGTGTATTGTGGAGGAACCTTCATCGTCAAGGCTTATTCAACTAGTTGGGTGGAACGGAGGATTGATTCGTGATTTCAAAGATCGAACAACCAAACGGTGAGTGGCTTTATTGAAGGGCTCACAATATGAATATAAACTAGACATGCGAACATTAGGCAACGTTTCATTCCTCAAAAAGTTTTAGAGGGAGCAAAGTTACGTATCTTGGGGTCTATTTGGCTTTCAAAGCTCTTGGGATCTGTATCAGATGAAGGGGAATTGAGTGAAACGTCTAGAATCAGGGTTCAAAAATCGTAATAGGGTTGTCAGTTTTGAGGGTCGAGCGAAATTGGAACGTGGATAAATGGATAGCTAGATAGATAGATGGATGGGTGGATAGGCTCAAGATGAGTTAGAAGACGAACACTTACCATCATCCTGCTTGGAAAAGTTGGCAGCCGTCTTGAGAAAGCACTCCAAGAAAGTAGAATGCACCTCTTTCATGGCCAAATATTGAATACTGTTCACTGACCAGTCCATGTAATGGCGAATCCGCTAGAAGGAAGGGAAACGACAAAAGAGCAAAAATGAAAATTTGCTTGTCACTCTAGCTTGATGAACATCATAATTTATTGGCAATAAACATAGAAGAAGCATATGGAATGGAGTAGAAATAACCATGCTCGATCAAGTTAAAAGTCAAGTTTCGCTACATAAGCTGAGATTAAAAAACGCAACTTATGTAGTGAAATTGGATCGAGCCTGGTTATTTCAAGGACCCCTAGAGATATGGACAAATTACGCAGCTTTTTTATGACTATCCCTGGCCACAACTACTAATGCATACTGCCAATTCAGCCGAATTCTACCAATAGCCTACAAGGACCATTTTGGGTTGATTTGGAAACAGTTGGAAAGCAGCTAAGCAGCTTCCTCCTTTTTTCCTGGGTGATCAAACTTGAGTTCCAGGAATGAAATTAATACATTTGATTAAGGGAGAAGACAACACAAATTTTCTTTGAGATTTCTTTGGAGAAAGTTTAACGTGGAATTGTTATTCATTGGTGAGTTTTGACTAATTGAATTAACTAAATATGATGAAGAAGAACCAGGCAATGAAAAACATTTACTGATTTGAACATTTGTTGAACTCCTTTGAACATAACCCCAAGTGAACAAGGCTAGTCATAACAAAACTTTGATAGCAATCCCGTATTGTGAGACACCCTGGGTATTTTTACTCCATCTCATATGCTTCCAGGTCGGTTGTTGAGGTAGTTTTGCAGTATAGTAGAAGCATACCTAGAAACACAAAAGAAGCATATGAGGCGAAGTAGAAGTAAGTAACCATGCTCGATCAAGTTTAGTTACATTAGTTGCGATTGAAAAATGCAGCTTATGTAACGAAACTCGATCGAGCATGATTATTTTTACTCCGTCTCTTGTGCTTCTTTTGTGTTTCTAGGTATGCTTCTACTATACTTCCAACCTACCTCAACAACCGACCTTCTTTTATGTTTCTAGATATGTTTCTACTATACTTCAAAACTAACTCAACAACCGACCTATTGACAATTTTATTTTCGGAGACCGTGCATTGGTTCATTAACACTCCCTTCTTTGACACACACGCCCAAAGATTTAGTGTAGATGGATGCCGAAAAAAACCGTCAATGCAGAGATTTACTTTCCTTTTGATTATTTTTGCTTGATCATTGTCTTTTCTTTACGACTATTCAAGGAAATGATCGAGTCAGATTTACAGTAAAAGATTATTCGCTAGATCCGTCAACGGCTATTCAGAAGTAAGTCTTGCAGGTTAGATAAAGACATGAAAAAAATGCTTACCACCATGTGGTGTCTACAAGTTCTATGTTGGTCTACTTTTATAAATCATGAAGTACGTTTGTTCAGAGATGCTCAAAAAAACTGCCGAGAATCAAACGCAAACTAGTTACTGATTGTTGATGCGAGTCAGTCAAGTGGAAGAGCTGGAGAGGATTGGTTTGTAAGAACAGTATTGCAATCATTGGTGTCAATTCCATCGTTGGACAAAAAACTAAGAAAAAACTGTGCCAGAAAGATACGAAGTAAATGAGTGCTTGGAAGGTAGTTACATCAATTATTGGCCCAGCACCGTAAAGAAAACGATAATGGATAAATGGTCCAACTGAAGGTAGCTAAGAATCGGTTCTAGAGTTTTGGGGGTGTATATCCCGAATACTTATGTGGAATACGAATCAGCTCGGATGCTTTGGAATTATGCTGGTAATGGAAAAATCTAATGACTTCAAAAGACAGCCTAATAAGCACAAAATTGGTTTTTTTTTTGTTGTTTTACTGACTGCACTTGCAAATTCGACGTTCATGTTCTAAGTAATTTAATCCTCCAACTTTGTTTGTCCAAAGAAAACTACCCTAGGGTTTTACGGCAAACTTTGAATGGACCCAAGCTTATTCAGAAAGTTCTTCTTCGTGTCTCTCATCGTGACCTACAAATAGGATTGGAGCTTTCCAGGTAGAGTGAATGTCGACTACTCGCTCGAAGCCAACCTTTAGAATTGTCAAAGCAAATCATCCTATGTAAAGGTCAATTCAAGACGAGCAAGTGCAGTATTGGCCTTTTTTATATAAGCCAACCAGCACAAATCAAATATCTTTCCATTTGAAGACTTTCTTCCCTGTCGTCACTTGGATGTACAATATGCAATAAGGTAGGCTACTTTACTACGCACTAATCAAATCCCTTGCACGTACGTACCTCGTTGAGTTTTTCGAAGTCTTCAGCGGAAATCACATTGTCGGAATTAAGGTCGAGCACGTGGAAGAAAAAATATCGGAATTTGTCCTTTTGGAAATCGGTGAGCAGATCGCCTCCAGGTTGGAGTTTCTTCACTTCAGTGACATCATCCGAAAACCCGCGGTGAACCCATGCAGCTAAAAACAAACAAAGAAGGCAAAAGATAATCAACCACCTTTAACTTAGGTGATGAGGTGATGCGAAGGTCAAGCGACATGGATGACAATTTCTACACCGACAACTAGTCATCTTTCAGAAATCCTCCAAGCCAACACTCACTGTGCACAATATAATCGAATTTCTTCTTGGGTGGTTTCTCTTCTGTGTTATTGGGTTTCTTCACCCGTCGTTTGACCTCGCCATTGGTAAGTTTTTGAGGCTTCGATGGAATGTGAAGGGGCGAGTTACTTTGACTGGAGCTGTCGCTTTTGGGTGATTGTCGCCCAGATTCCGAGCGATCAGTGCCATTTTTGCCTTTGATTCGACGGATGCTTTTTCGCAGCATTTCACAATACAATCTGAAGACTGTTCCTCTCAATTCTCGAGTTGAACGTGTCTCGTCTTATTTAGTTTAGCGTCCTCCTCCAATCAATGAGCCTCATTTTTGATTGACGTAATTCGTAGAACGAGATTTTCTCGATCAAAATAGGATTAGCCCGAATCCTTCGACTACTTCAGGACCAGGTTTGACTGTCTATAAGACGTTCGAGGTTTCAAAGCAGCGACTCTTGGAGGTCTATTTGCTCACGTAATGGGGGATGGAATGGTCATCGCACTGGACTTGTTGCTCACTCGAAAGGCACTCAAGAATGTAAATATCCTCGGTCCAAAGATGCTGCCAACATCTTGGATCACATTTGGAAACGACCAAAACTTGTCACGGTGGCAACAATAGAACGTAGTTTCAAGCTCTTGCAATTCCAATTTAGAATTACCACTCACTTAAATTAAACCAATCACGGAAAATGTCATGAATTATTTGGCTGACTTTCTGCCGTTGGCCTTTCTTCTCCCAAAGTACCGTATACTTGTCAATGAAGATCTGATCCGAAAATCCGTCACTGATCAGTACTTGTCCCTGTCAATGTGACTCTCGCTCTTTCTCCAATAACAGACTTTGTAGCCTTGAAGGATGATTTCTGACTGACTACCTGACAAGCACGGGGGACAAGCATTGGAACGTTCCCCAGGATCAAGAAATGTGGCTCTTCTTTCAGTGGGTCTCTGGAGCAGCCACTAGCAACACTTCGATTGGACAAAAAGCCCAGTGAGGCTGGGTGCCTTTGGCAACGGGAGCGAGAGGCTTCGCACACCATTAGCGTAGTACTACGTATTTCTAACCAACGAAGGCGACTCTTTCCTGTATGTATGAACGAACGAACGTACGTATACCTAGAGCAAGCAAGGTATACGTAGAGTAGAGCACGTTTCAAAAACAACTCTCCGAAGGGAACTCTCGCCTCACTCTAGGGAGAGTGAGTCTGGTCTCGGCCAAGAAAGGGGATTTTCACTTCTTTATCGCAATAGAACGCCTTTGAATGACGCCAAAACAGATCGCGGGGGTTTCACTTGTGCGCTTGGAGAAATTGGAACCCATACGCTGTTCCTCATCAAGTTTCGGTTCCTTCTACTACATAGGTACGTACTAGTTGGCGAATGTCGGGCCTTCTCAAGCCTGAGAATGTTTTCTTCTGTTCCTTGCAGTTTCAGTTTGGAATTGCAAGATCAAGCACCTTGCCTGAACTTTGATCACGCTCAATGGTTTGAAGCTCTTACATAAGCTGGCTGACATTTCCTTTGGAAAACATGGGCCTAACTCAAGTCCAAGTATTGTCATTTGTTCCCCGGTTTATTACGAAGGTTTTCGAAAAGGGATTCGGAAATTGAAGTTAGTGATTATGTTGGATCTTCTATCAAGTTTGGGTCCATCTTCATAGAAAATGTGGAACGACCATGAACCTGATCTTTCTTGCAAATGTCTATTAGATCTCGTCGCTCTCAACTCATCATTCTATTAAAGAGCTGACAAATCAAATAGCGAAGCTACCTTAAAGGAGAACAAGTTGTTGAAATTTTTTTGGAAGGGTTTGTTTCTTGAGTGATAACATATTAAACTAAATAGATGTTAACTGTCCACACGAGTTTCACAAAAACATAATGAGCAATCTTTCCAATCCGTAAATTATCTGAAAGCTCTCTAAGAATTCGATAGAATTACAATTAAAGAAACGAAATTTCTCTCCTGGGTGTTTTCATTCATTCCGTAAAATGATTCGCACGTTGCTGCTTTAAAAGGCCTTATTAAATAAATAAAGAAGCATACCGGGAAACATCCAAGACGTCAAAATGACACAACAAAAAACTTGCACTTTTCAACCTTGGTTGTCGAAGTGATGAAAATAAATAAATGGGATACATTGAGGATATCGATCGGAAGCTTCACATGAAGCATTGAAAACCATGCTTGCTACTTTGAGGCGCGTACCAAGCTTCCGTGTTGTTTGCGCACACCAATCGTGCATCATTGGATCACGCAAACACGACATTGCTCCATAATTGGCTCAACGTATTGAAGCGAAAAAAGACTTGTCATTTTGACATTAGGGATGGTAAACACTCATGCAATTCATTGGACTGGCATTCTAGCTTAATAAATGCCTTTAAATTAAAAATATGTGCTCAGCCACTCGGGCAAAAAAATAGAAAAGATTTTAATAATCTGACCTCTGAAGAGCCAAAACAATTTCCTGATGACAAAACTGGCTACTTCGAAGCCATGTTCATAGCATGCATCAGGTCAAACACTTCTTTAAAGAGGTTTTTGTAGCATAGGATCATCGTGAAATTTAGGGCCCTTGATTTGAATCGAAGGATTGCTTTCTACTTTCCATAAACATGAACTTGGAACACTGATTGTGTACCTCATTGTTTCCTATCAAATTGAACAATTGAGACAAAATTTAACCATCTATCAAAGCACAAAGTATTGTAAGTAGAAAAATTCCATGGTTCTCAGTCATTTTGTGACTGTTTACGCCGAATTTTGAAAAAGTGTAAAAGGGTTTTTTCTGTTTGTTCGATTGAAATAAAAATTGATAAACTTTCTCAAATGTTCTTAGTTCTAGTCCAAGGAAAGATAGGGCAAGTTGTTAAACGAAGTTAAAAATGTTGAATCCCCTTTCCCGGGCAAGAATTAATCTACTTAGGTCTATGATGTGACAAGGAATTTTTACAACAAAACGGACCTTCCAATTTTTTTTGGCGGGGCTCCCAAAGCTTTGTTAGATGACGCCTATCCAAAAGGTTTGACCTAAAGAGGCTTCTTGAGCTTGACCTAGAACGTCGCTTCGTTAGCATACCTAAGGTCAGATGGAGCCATAACTTGGTAGATTTGGTGCACAAACTAGGCTGGGTTATGGTGCTCAAGGTTGGATTTCATATTTGGACGGAAAACACCTTGAACTTACACCATGACACGAAAGTTGCGTCGTAATCATACTTTGGACCTAAATATTACGTTAATATATGGACAGCTTGGAACAATCAAACATCTAGTGTGCTCCCACTAGTTTCTAGAATTTTTTTGGATTAGTTTAGGATGTAATTAAGAGACAAATAAGTGAGAATTTATTGCTGAAACAGCAAGTGTCAGTTTGATGTCCGGTGTAATTTTCATGCAGTGTTCTATCTTGAATTAAACCATTTAAAAAATGAATGGTGGGAATCAAATTTTACACGATCTTGGAGAAAGGGGAGTGGTTTGGGAACAATTCCAATAAAAAACAAGTGAAATAATGCTGTCTACCATGATTCAAGAGCTCATAGAATCTTAACCATTCATCATCATTTTAGGCAAAGGAAAGACTAGTGATGTATTTCGCCATCATCACCAACGTTTTTTGATATAGTGATATAGTATGTAAACCTCTGTGATATTATATATATTATTTTGCCCCCCCGAAAAAGGGAGATGTTCTATTCCCTGCTCCCTTCTACATGCTCATGCTCGTTCTCTAGTCATATTCCAGTTTGTATATATACCGTGTCTTGCATGAACAATATATCTAGTCATTTACCAACATCAACAACACTATTCATCAACATCATTTACCAACATCGCCTGATGCAACATGGCGCAGTCGGTTCGTGCCGACCTGCGAGCCGACTGCCGTGTGCCTCGAATGTGCATTTGGGGGAAGTG
>JAAGOF010000064.1:676056-701560 GCA_010645155.1 Tigriopus japonicus | reverse complement strand
CTATGCCCCCCGAAAAGAGGGAGATGTTGTATTCTCTTGCTCCCATATCTATGCTCATGCTCGTACTAGTCACTTTCCATTATGTATATATATCCGTGTCTTAGTACAGAATACATCTAGTCATTTACTCGACTTTTTGACTCATTTTTGACTCGAAGTTTAATTGTTATTCAAATAGGCAGGCTGTTTAAAACTTTTGACAAATGACCTATACAAGGACGAATATGGCAAAACTCGAACCAAAATCGAGTTCGAGTACGATCATTGCGATCATAGTCACAGAGTTCCCACAGAGGAGACGCTAGGGCAGACAGGCCTAACATTTTGTTGGACAATTTTCACGCCCCAGCTTACCTTTGGCTGTGACGTTCTCCAAGCAGTTGTGCCCAAACAGGTTTGTTTGTAGGGTTGAAGTCATGGTCACTTGTTCCGCCTTAAAATGTCCCAATCGTTCAGGGGGCCTGTCAAGAATAACCCATCAGACCAGAGACATGATTTTGCACGTTCACTTCACATAATTTAATCGCAACATTTCAAAACGAACACAACTTTGGCCTGAAGGGAAATTTGTTTGTTTGGGCACGACTTAGGTAATAACCTTCGGAAATATCAAGTTTTAACGTTCAATCTTTGCTCTTCAACAGCTGCAACTCGTCCAACAAAAATTTCCGTATATCCGCCCTGTGATCATAATTATTGGAGAGTTGGCAGTGCTGCCATGTTTTATTGGAAGATTCAATCTCTTGCCTTTTGAGAACTCAAGTTGTCGTAAGCTTTTTCGACCCTAACGGACCAATATGGCATAACTATGCCAAAAATCTCACTCTAAACACTTCGGTAGCAAAGACATCTTAAAAACTGCGGACAAACTTTGAGCCATCCACATTTTCCAATTGGGTCGATAGCATCCCAAATATCATTTCCATGGATAGAGGGACTCGTTGGATAGTTGGCAAATCGTTCAAATCTGTTTTTACAAAATGAACTTTTTTCGGTTTAAAATTACGACAAAACTTTGATTTCAAGGTGTCTCAATTTGTGGCACAATCAAATGTTAAATCAGCTGGTCCGACGTCATCTTGTTTTTTTGAATAAACGCATTATTATATCAAATTATTATTTAGACAAGATGAAATATTTGACACGTCATATAATTTGGTAGCTGACCAAAAACTGGTATCGGATGAGAAAAAAAACAATAATAAATTCCAATAAGATTGAAAGTGCTAATCCTTAAATATATAGTTATCGTCATTTTAGGTTTTAGGTCAAGATACTGATCAAACTTTAATTGCAATCCTCTGATGTTATAGAAGATACCTCCAGAATTTATTTTCTACTAAGAATTACTTAAGCTGTGACGTTTAATGAGGAATTAGGAGAAAATCGGAACTTCTTGTTAGTTTAGTGACCCTTTAGAGGCCTCGACGGAATAGAAAGTGCACACTTGAAATCAAATCCCACTGCCTCTTTCCGACATCTACTTGGAAAAAGTTTTCAGCCAAACACGCTTCCTTTTTTTAACTTGCAAGACTCGGCTCTAAAAAACTCCGGTCGCAGATTTGTTGAGTAAGTACAAGTGAACAAGTGAATAGTACGACTACAAGTTGAAATGGCATTGGATATTATTATTACGCGTTTTGATTTAACTGAGCTGAAAGTTGATAAAGGAGTTCTGCAAGTTAAAAGGTGACTTATTACAAACGAAGCTCGAAACTTCGTCTCTTCAAAATTTCGGCAGAAAACTCGCCATGGCACTCTAATAGCACTGAAATGTTCTAGAAAGTTCTTTGTGTCAATTGTGGTTATTTAATGGTTATTAAATCAAGATTTTAAGGCCATTTTCCCTGAAACCAAGCCTGAATTTCAAAGATGCATAAGGTGTGACTCTGTTGTGCGTATAATCTAAATCTTTATAGACATATTCTTGATCATACAAGACTCGGATTCGAAATTCAAGGCGAACCACACCTTCTATAAATTGGGACAAACATGAGAAAGGTTGTCCCCATCGCGTGAGCTATGTCCCATCAATCAGGGACGGTCGTTGACGATGATCCTGTTTTAATCACTTAATGCGTCAAGTGTTAGGAGGTGTGTCAAAGTTCAAACCTAAGTAAGCACCAAATAAATGATGAGTTTGCTCTCTTTGGATCCTGCAAGAAAGGAGGTAACTTGATCAATTTGCACCTTCTCAGGACGGAGTTTTGACTGACTCATTCGATTGAATAAAAATTCGTCGAGGTACTAGTTATTCCTCTATAACGAAGAAGTGTGGGAAAAAATATCCTGTTGATTGAAATGAAAGATGCTAAATTTTGACAATATCGGGGCTGCGCGTTGTTCATTCTTTAATCCGGTCAATGCTAATTCCAAGCTTAGCAGCAGAGGGCTCTTCAAGACAACGTTGAAAAGAAGAAGGAAAAAGCGCCCTCTAGGGTCCTCTACCGACAACCTGGTCGTACTTTTACCTACTGGTTCCATACGCTGAATGACGACGTATTTGAAACGAATTGAGGAACAAATCATGTTCACTATGGGAAGTGTGGGAAAAATATTCTGTTGATTGAAATGAAAGATGCTAAATTTTGACAATATCGGGGCTGGGCGCTGTTCATTCTTTAATCCGGTCAATGCTAATTCCAAACTTAGGAGCAGAGGGCTCTTCAAGACAACGTTGAAAAGAAGCAGGAAAAGCGCCCCCGAGGGTCCTCTACCGACAACCTGGTTGTACTTTTACCTAGAAATACTAAAAGACAGAGATTGGCATTCAAGTCTATGATTGCCCGAACTGGTATGGACTGTCTGTGACGTCATTCATCATGCGGGAAGCTGAAGTTCATGATTAAAGGAACCTTTTCTTCTAGGAAACACATCTAAACTATTTCGCTCATTTGATAGGGCTGTTTGGTTATTGAAAATCCTCAAGTCTGCTGGAAATGTGTCTAAGGTATTTACCCGATATGCAAAAAGTCAATTTCAACTAGTGTGGAGTTTAAACAGGGGCCGATTAGTTCACATGATCGGGTGATTGACAACAAAATCTCAGTGATGTGAAATCTCGGCTTGCGCAAGTTTTTTCACAGGAGGTTGCAAGGTAGGGTTACCTCTTAGAGAATGGGTGCTTTGCTCTCTCATATGAGCAAACACGAATTTGAGTTTAATTTGCAACCCTGCTCAGAAGTCACAAAAGTCAGGGATGCCTTGCCTTTTGGCACTTCTTAAAGAAAAAACCTGTTTATGAAGGCTGGTAGACAGTGGGGAATATGATTTCACTTAAGTAAATTGGCAACCCCAGCACCCAGTCAGATCACTACAAAATCAACAAAGAAGAAGTACTCTCCAATCACCAACGTGAATCATCGGCACCGTGTGTTAGCCTACGACGGCCAATATCTATCTCAGGGTATCTACTTTTACCTACTGGTTCCATCCGCTAGATGACGACGTATTTGCAACGAATTGAAGAACAAATCATGTTCACTCAATGTACAAAAATCTTTAAGTTTTGTCAATTTTCGAGTTTTCTTCTTCTTTGACTACTTAAGTAATTTATATTGCCTGCTTTCAAGAAAAACTGAATATTTCCCCATTATTTAAGCAAAACATTATACAAAATTAAGGACTATAAATTTACTTAGTTTGATTACATGAACTTTATCGGCTCTGCTTATGGATGTAACTAAAAATTAAGAAAATGTCGGACCAAGTATTTTAATTTTCAACATTAAAGAAGAAAAGAGACCAAAAAACGACTCCGGATCGGTTCCCCGATTTTGCGATCCAACTCACGACGAGCCAACCTCGGATCCTATCCGATGCTGAGCAAGCTCATGAACGATCCAGAACCATCCCTACTCAAAATAATAAGGAAAATGTTTTTACTGAAAATTCTACCCCCTTTAACCTTTTCACGTTTCCTTTTCTTATAATACTCTTTGAGAAAAAATCCTCCGGTTCGTCCTGTTCAGTAGAATTGTTCATAAGTTATCAAATACGGCATATTTTCATTGGAACTTTTTCAATTATTGCTTTTGTTTCAAGATTTGAACTAAAAAGAAATTTCTAACGGTTGAGCGGTGACACGAATTGAAAAGGGCTTACCCAAAACGAAACAAAATGTATGAAAGACAGCAATGAATTAACTTCATAGTGTCCTTCGGTATTATTTGATATTAAGATTAGCACTGACATCAGAAAGTCACAATCAATAACCATTGCCTCGTACAAAGCAACTTGTCGCATCTTTTTGGGGACAAACTGAAAATTCCAAGGTCAAGTCAGGTGTGCCTCGAAAATAGACATATCAAATCTAATTTCCGAAAAATATTGCAAGATAAAATTGCAGTTGCAAATTACATGGCTTGAGATATTTTAGTAGTTTTATGGGCTCTTTTGATTAGTACATTATTCTTGTTCTTGTACAGAAAGAAATCTTTTTTCGCCTCACGATTCATGAAAACGTCGCGAGTTCAGTCTTCCTTTGCTTGGATTTGCATTTTTATGTGTACCACTTACGTCCTTAACTTAACTTTATTGAGACTAAAAAGTACATATTAGCAACATTCATGATCTCGTGAGTGCAGTTTTTGGAATCAAATTTTACTACAAACTTTTCATATGGGACCAGCAATGAGAAGCGGACCAACTTTTGGGTCCTTTCAAATTATGAGGAACATGCTCTTCTGGGAACTTGAATCTAAACATTTGCAGGCGCTTCTCATTAGTTATGAAGGCAGTTTATCCTTTGGTTTTCCTTTATTCACTCATAATTCCCGCAATCATATTAGTGCCCATTCTAGTATTTCCTAAAACCCTCAACAATACGGTTAGAATGTCTCATAAAGTTATGATACTGTCATTTTGTTAGAGACACTGTCATGACACGGTATTGAAAAAGCATGTCAAGTTTGCAGAGAAATTCCCAAACACTATGAGATATGATTCTGACCCAGGAAACCAAGTGGAACAACTTTTACTTCCTGCGTATTTTTATTAACAGGATGAAACTGATTTAGAAGTTATACACTTAAAAACCTATTAAATCGACATTTTTTTTTAAATCTAATCAACACATTTTTAGAGTTGCCCAAGGTATCTATTGAATTGAAATCAATTGAAAATATGTTGATCAGTTGCTGAGTTATTCAATTTTAACTGACCTAGGGCTAGGAAAAAAAGGTTTTGGGAGTCGAGCAAAGTTTCAAGACGTTTTCAGTTATAGTGTCAGCTTGGAATGGGATTCCCCGTAAAGAAAGTTAATTATCAACGTTACAACATAAGAAATAAATGTAAAATTAACATTTATATGAAATTTGACCTACCAATGACCTATACAACCCTTGAAAAGTGGGTTGATCAGAAATAATATTCAAAAAATTATCCAACCCTGCCTTAAATGCTGTTAGAGGATCAGCTCCTACATATTCCCGACGAAGACTAATGGGTAACAAATTGAACTATGAAGGAGCCCGATAAAGAAGAGAGGAGCACTTCATTGTTCGAACTAGCCTGGATTCCTTGGGATTTGGAGGTGCTCTCAAAGCACAAGTAAAACCTCTACGGTTGCTACAACTGAACTCAAATCCCGGGTTAGGACAGAGCCCATGAACGCTCTTGAAGACACGCAGTATCAGATGCCTTTCATAGTGTCTCTGAGAACTGTACAGACCTAACTTTAGAGTCTCTCCCAATACGAGAGCTCTCTCATTCCTGTGATAAAGAACATAAAAATGAAATTAGTTGTATACGTAGTGTGCAAATGAAAGTCCGTTGATCCTCAAATCCCTTGCTTGAGCTCTTGAGAAGAATTCAAAAAAGTCCCAAAGGCCAATGGAAAAATCAAGGTCACTGATGGGTTCCCAGCCACTTTATGCACGCGATAAACCTGCTCCACTCTTGGAGGTTAACACGTTACAATAAAGTCCAATTTAAATCGATCAAAAAATGAAAACCAAACTTCGGCTTTCTAATCATCAACATCCTTAAATCTCAAAAGAGGATTCGTCGTCTAATGCACGTATAGACAACATTAAAGACTGCTCAAGATAAAAACTTTTGGTTTCCTTTTCTTTCCTGAAGCGAAATTCCATTTGGAAACTAAGGAGGAGCTTCCCTGCACTTTTTGACTTTATGATGATTACTAGGGACTAATTACTAAGGAAAGTGCAAATAATCTAACCCTTTTAACCCTAGTAACCAAAAGTTTAAAAAAAATGTACCCAAAAGTGCAAGCAAAACAAAGTGCAGAAAAATGTTGAAAGTGCAAATAAATGTCGAAAAAAGAGCAGAGAAAAAGAGAGCAAATAACTTGCATTTGGACTTAAAACGTCATTCATGGAGTACCCACGGCTCTTAATTGAGCTGGAGAAGGCATTTACAAGTTCTAAAGACATTTGAAACTAGTTTTGAGGTGAAGAGACAATGCCGCACAAGTAATTGAGTTATATTAATTAGGTCACGACCAAAAAAGGATATAAAGTCATTAAAATTACTCTAGAAAACAATCTTCTGAATTTTCCATTCCCCACGTGGTCTCGTGGTTGTCTATACCTAAAATATTGCCGAAATCTATTGAGTCGTTGTTTTATATGGCTTAACAGCAGTCCGTTTTTGTCCTTCGAGAATGGTGTTAAAAACTAGCCATTGAAAATTGAACAGAAAAATCGATTTCACCAATACTTAAGACCCACATGTGCCTAACAATTGTATCACAGAAAATATTCATAATTGTGGTTTAAGCATGTGTTAAGTGACATTACTGCAATATTTGGCCCGTAGCCTAATTAGCTGAACTCAATTTCAAATGTGGCATTGTCTCATCACATCAAAAGTGTTATCAAATACTTTTTTAACTAAAAAGTAATGTCTCCAAGCCAATTGAAGAACGTGTACTGCTACGCTGATGTTTCCTTTGCTTGATGTTTTCAAGTTCATAACGGCCTTTTTTGGAAATAGAAATCTAAGTAAGCAGCAAACCTAAGCCTACAATCTACATTGTTTGTCAGATCCTTCCATTACCATAACTAAAGTTTCTTTAGGTTTGATATTTGTTGGTTGCATGCAATTAGATTCTTTAGCCAGGGGATGGGATGCTATTGTTAAAGCCAAGATCGAGAACAAATTGTGAGGTTTGTGTCTGAAATGCAGGTATTTCTTCAAGGTACTGAGAATGTTTGATTGCAAATGCAAGCTTTTTTGACTAGTTCAAAATTAGATCTTGAAACTAAAAAAATCCTTCAAAAGCCACTACATTTGCTTAACAATTTGTCAATTTTGGCCAAAATAGTAAAAACAAAGTGCAAATAAAGGTGAAAAGTGTAAAAAGGCAGAAAAATGCGTTTATGTGACCAAAAATATTTTTACACTATTTGCCCGTCCCTAATGATCACAATTGTCAAGCTAAAAGTAACAAAGTCTAATGAATAAATATCCAATAAATTGATAGCTCTTCTTTGTTTACGTTCAATCGGCTGCGTAGTACAAACTTAATGCCCCTTAAACTTTGGCGAAAAGTTTACATAGACTAACAGGATTAGAAAACCACTTCATAATTGAGCCATCTGCTTGCAGATCTCTGGTTCATGGTTGAGGCAATCATTTGAAGTGTTCTTTTAGATTCTCTAAAGCATGGGACAATATGATATGAAAAGGGAGAAGGAGGGTTCCCTTTGTGCTTTGGGGAAGTTGGTATAAAATTGGTCGGAAGTGACTCCCCCTCCATGGAACAAGCAATTTGCTCGTAGCCCTTAAGACATAGAATTAATTGAAAGTGTTTCCTTCCTCTTCTTTCTCTTCTAACTTTCTCTCATCCTCCCTCAAACTCGACAAAAGCGCAATCATTTTTTAGGGCCTAGAACTAGACCATATATCAAATCGAAGTGTTGTGGTGACACTTTGTACGAGATGAATCAAACTGTTATCTTTTCTCTTTAGAACAAGGGATGGTTGATAAAAAGGAAAGAAAGAAGTTTTCCAATTTTGAGGCTCAATGTTCCTCCTATCAAACTCGGGTCTTCATATGAAGTTGGCACATGTTCTTGAGTGTTTCCAAAACATCGAGGTTATGTTAGGTCTAAAATCCCTTCTCCCCTCTTACTGAAAGAGAATTGGCAGGTAGTTGGAAAAATGTTAGACTCAAAAAGTCGAACAAAGCTATTTTGTCCCGAAAAAGTTTCTGAAAACGAACATTGTTTTTCCTTTGCTTTGGTCATAACAAACTCAACTTCCATCGTAAATAGACTAACAGGGAGATTTAGACCCCTTGTACGGCTTTCAAGTCTTTGGGGAACGTTATTGTACATATAACGCCTTTCAATGTTTTTCGGTTTTAATCCCAATGGCTCAAAAGAGAAGATATTGGCATTAGAATGCGGAGAAAGGAGTTTTTAATGATTTGTTGATAAAAATCAAAGCCGAGCGATACTCATATGAAATCAAATCCCATGTGTAATAAAACCAATGTCATCTTTAGAAACATTTACCGTTGCCAAACAAAACGCCACATTATTTATCCAACTTGACATATCAAGGTTCATAGGACAAATATGGTCAAACATAGTCCTCTATGGGTCAAATTTACGGATTACAAAGGCACACAGGTATCCCTTCTGATCGTGAAAGAAGTGAAATTGAATTTGAAAGTGAAAGGCGTTTGAAAAGACCTTCAGGGAAATTTCGGAATTTTCTTTCAACTTATCTTTTCGATAGGTCAATGAAAGTGTTATGCATGCATGTTCAATTCAATTTAAGAAACTGTATCTTATTCCTGTTGCTCTGCAGTTAGCAAGGAGTTACGTGAGCATGGTAATCTTAGAAGTAGTTCATTACATGTTAAGCATGGTGAAGGTAACAATTTCTTGGTACAACTGCATAATCTCTCTATTTGCTTATCCATCTTGTCCATTCTAGATGACATTCGAAGTCAGGTGAAGAGAAGGCGAGACATGGCGTACATACTACATACAGACATACATACATACACGACGACTCAGAGACGTTTCCAATTTTCCCATATTCGTGATAACGAGAAATGTTGGACCTTCTTCGTTGTTCCAATGTTCCAAGACGTTTCTACCATGACCAATATAACGATGTTGTAAATATTGAATACGTGTTACAATGAATAGGGGTGGCAGAAGGAATTGCTAGAGTTGCATTTCACACTTTTCATCATAATGGACAAATGAACACCATAAATCAATAAAAGGTGGAATCAAAAGCGGATATCCAGTTTCTTGATGGTGAAGTGGGATATGTCGCGAGCTTCGTTTGTATTCTTAGTTCTTTACAGAACAGAGCAGATCCAAATTATGCTGAAAACGTGACGAAGTGCAACTCGTCATGAGCCACAAATGTTCGAAAAATTCATATTGTAGGCGAGTCAATTTGAACTCAATGTAGTCCGACGATACTCGGAGAATGTGCAGATCCATAAGTAATAAAATAACATAGCATAAAATAACATAAATCCATAGAGTAAGAAATAATTGAAGAATCTGTAAAGAACAGACTGTGGTGGCAAAGTTTCTTGGAAATGACGCGACAAACCTGTCGTGACAATTCCATACCGGGTGACCACATTGTGATGTTTACTTTGTTAGTTGACATGTCGATTTGGAACTTTAACTAATTATGACTCCATGGAAGTTTTATTAGCTCCAGTGAGATCTTTTGAAAGCATTTTCTACATTGTTACCTGATTTGAGTGTCTACTTAGATAAAAATGGTCTCTTTTAAAATAAACCCCGATTAAGTGTAGAAGAAAACCAATCGAGTGAAAGAAAAATGATCGCGTGAAAACATATGAGCGATGAAGTGTTGGCTGCTTGTCAAAACAGTTCACTTGTTCCGTTTTCCACTGGACTTCAAGTGTCCAAGCCAAAAAAATATTATTTTTTGGCATGAAAGAAAGATTTTTCCTCTTTTTGCATGAAACTTGGAGCATGAAAGTACATAAAAACAACAATTTAATGAATTTTTTTCTCTGCAGGATGGCGAGCATTAAAAAAGTCCAGGTCAGGTTGGGATTGAAAATGACACCGTGCACGAGAACAACTTTAATGTTTTTGAGGTCCTCGCGGCTCGTCGTAAACAACCAACTTCCAATAAAGTGGTTCGAAAGAAAGGGTAACCTTGAAGAAAAAATGGTCAAGTAAAATCTCTGACGGCCAGCTCCTCATGAAACGCATTCTCATTTTATTCAACCACCCGTTCCTACCTTCAAATATTCCTCAAAGAACTTGATCAGAGTTAGAGGCGCAGTGTGGCTGCGTCAAGTTGGGATCAAGTTTCGCAATCGAAAACGGTATCACACCTCAACATCTCCAAGTTTCGAATTGATGTTGAACTTCTCTCTACCTTTCAAGAACCTATCGGTGCTTAAATGATCTTCGTTCTAACCGAGCTCCAATGGTTTTTTGGAAGAAAGATGTTGTTAGATGTTGTCGCTCCCTGAGAGGAAATAAATGACACCAACTTTCTTCCTAAATTATTGTTTTTCTCATCGGACTTCCAAGCAAGGGACTACTCCTAAATGCTTGATATGAAACTGTCGTAACACATTTGTTTTTAAGCTCTAAAGTTAAACCGAAGGGCACGGATCCAACTCCAAAGTAACCAAAACGAATGAGAACCAGAACAAGGCAAGGCTTTTCAGTTGATGAAAGATGCATTAGAGCCAGACGACCTCGAATGGATATAGCATGGGAAGAAAGTGAATGTGTGGTAGGTGTCATGGCCTTTCAACTACGTGCTCTCATTGCTTGCCTCTCAGATGTAAATGTCTGTCCAAAGCAACAGTTTCCTCAGCCTCTTTTCCGGAGCTGCTCAAAATTGGATGAGGTAAGGAGAAATGTCCAGTGCTAAGGAGAAGACCGAACGGCAGATTTACATTACTACTGGGTACAACATAGACATGGAACATATCTCATGATTATAACCTTCTTCTATTTCCTCGTTTGCATGGTTCTTCGTTCCTGAAGGCAGAGTACAGCATGTTCAGTTGAGGTTAATTTGGAATCATGGAGGAGAGTTAGGTTTTCGTCACAAAAATGCACCAAGGCCATTTTTAGGAAAAATATATGATAATGATACGTATTCAAGGACTTGACTTTAAATGCAAAAGAGAGAGGAAAATAACAAAAACATCCCCCAGTGATACCCCCATAATCAGATGGTTGGTATTCAAGTAAGGTCATGTACATTATCGCCAAATATATATTTACACAAATGACATCCCCACGTGGTAAATATGTAAGTGGAAAATAAAGGAGTTTTCCAAGCTGAAGCAGCTCGCATCCTTTCATAAACAGATTTTAATCTCGTACTAAATTCTTAAAAAATGTTTGATTTAATAATGTTGCCAATAAAAGCAAGCCAGATTGTTACAATCCTTTCCAAAAAGCCACCATTTTCCTCTTCTGTTTCTCTTTGCATAATTCTTGTACATCAGGCGGCACAAAACAATCGCTGGAATGTGTTGATGCGTTAATTCAGTAAGAGCTCAGAGAATATTTTATTCGGATAGCCAGTGACAAATTTCAAACTACACCCATTTGGTCCACAAATTGCTCAACAAATGTTAATTAGTTGAGCAATTTTTGTCGGATATTTTTCTTACGAGTCTGTCATCATAAGTTATGTAAATTTCATTGTATTTGTTTGCATATTTCAAGCCCTCTTTTTGCCTGTTTTTGACAGCCCTCCTCATGATGAGTTTTCCAACTCAACCACTTAAGAAGACCAGCTTCTTGGTGGGTGCACAGAGCAATTTCCCTTTGAGAATATTTCCAGACTTCAAAAGCATCCTTTCCAACATTAATTATTCACCGGGAGGCTTGGGATATCTCTACCGTATATGAAGGAGCTATTCTAAGGCAACTGGGAAGTCTTCATAAGCGTCACTGGCCGACCTTGTGATTACATGTTTGGCAGAATACTATTGCACGTTGTTGCTCCAACTCTACCGTAAACCTTATCATTACATGTTCCATGCCTTATAAAAATTATGACTCAATGACGAAGATTCCACAGAAAGGTTTTATGAGCTTCACATGCCCACAAATTGCACTATCATTTCTGGGAATGACCATAAAAAAGTAGCTAGTGTCATGGCTTCTAGAAAAACTTTTATGAATCAACATCAGAGCTGTTTGAGTCATCTTTTAGCAATTGAAAGCACCTGTCGATAGGATAGACTAATCAATCTTTCAGCGGCCAGGAAGCCATAAATCTCGAGATGGAACAACAAAACTTTGTTTTTTTGCAAGGAACTTAGGTTGCGCTTAACTCATATTGTTGCAAAGAGGGAAACTCAAAAAGATGTCAGGAAAAACATTTTCAGGTTTCGAGGGCATATACTAATTTGTAAGAAAGAACTCGAAAAGGTGTTTGTCTTCTTTCCAGCTGGATCATACTTACAGAGGAAGGAAGGGGTTCACTTAGACGAAAAAATGAACCTTTAAACAATATCTTAAAACCAATCGATAGGCTTGAGCGCAATACTTTATAGAATAGAAATGACCAAAAAGAGCCTTGCTTTTGTAGTATCTGTACAAAATTAAATTCATGTAAGTCATTGAAAAGCCGGTTCAATACTTGTCCCAATAGCGTATTGGACGCAAAAAGTTATTGAAAGTGTACAGAAAAAATACGAGTTATGGCTATTGTTCACAAAAACTTTAAAAGGCTCCCCACAAGGTTGAAAAAGCACCAAACACATTTATTTGATCCTATGTATGGCTTGCCATGAAAATGTGGTTGATTCCACCAAATGGGTTTACTGTGTGTTGGTGAAGAATGTGAATGTGTGCGTTAATCATATTTGCACATTTCCTTCTGGTCCATCAGACTACAAAATTTCCCCATCTGATATCTGCAGATCAAAGATCAGTTAGTTCACTTTGAGCTATAGTGTCACCCATCCGTGGAACAGTCACTACGTTGCTCCCATCATCAGGCGAGTGCTCGGATATGAAATGGATGGCTGAGTTGCGTCGGCTGTTGTGCTGTCTCTTCCAGGTGCTCAACTTTCTTTGCTCTAGTTTGCATCGATGAGCGAAGAAGCGCATTTATGAATGGATTTTTGGCCTTGGAAGAAAGGATAGAATCACCAAGCACGGACGACATTAGGCCGGAAATTGGATCGGATGTCATCTGAATCGCCGTGTTCGCTTATTGGATGGGAAATGCATCACAAGAGCCGATAATATTCAATGCATTTCTCTTTATCAAAGCTTCGATACACTACGTAGGGATATAATTGGTCTCGGAGTAAGCTTGGCTTGATGAAGATTACCGACCTTGTCTCCAGAGCATTAATCTGCTTCTGACAGCAGAGCAGAGGTTGACTGATTAAATTGATGTTTGAGAGAGAGGAACTTGGCCAAGCCTATTGCGACAAAAGCAGCTTGATTAACTTAATTGGAAAGGACTCGGGCTGAGCATGGATTTTGCACCACCGAACACCAAATACAGTACCGTTGTGGTGCCGTATACAATCAGTTAAAAGCAAAAGGTTTAAAGGAAACTATAAAGAGTTACTCTCGAGATCCATTTTTTCCACACACCTTCCCAATTTTCTCGACAGAATCCAATTTATAGACTTTGAGATTCAGAAACAGACATTGAGACCCATATCTGTTGTCTGTTTTTGTTCCCCTTTCCACTTCTACCAGTGAAATTGACAACCGTGCAACCTCAGTCTCAGTTTTATGGGGTAGAAATGTCAACAGCAACCCAACACATGAAATTGTAAACCCACGAGTCTCTACGGATGAAATCGTGAAGGGCACCGGAGAAATATTTATAATTCGTACTTACTCCAGACATGTTCACTCCATTGGGTTTTCTTGGTGGGGATGTTGTTGTCGTCCTTGCTTCTTCCACTCACCATCGATGAGCCACTGATGCCACTCGGATCAGACCCCATGCCAATCATGATACCCTCTTCGAGAACTCCAGCACTTCCAACAATATCAACGGACTGAGAATGAGATTTCCATTTGCCTAAGAGATTCCGGGTCCGATTACCAAACTTGGACATTGACGCAGCTTGCTTCCACTGATTCAAAAGCTTCTTGGACTTTCTCGGCTCAGTGTTTGGACTGTCGCCACCTGGCGAACTCCCGTTGGAGGAACGCCCAAGGGTCGCCGACGAATGGAGATGCTGATGAGGCAAAGGACTTTGAGTACGACTTCGCTGGGCACCTTGGTCAAGACTGGAACAACGCTCAGAGGAGGAATCTCGTTGAATATTCTGTTTGCTCCCCCCAAAGGTCATACGCATGTCAGCCAAGCGTTCACGAGACTGAGGTCGAGACCCAGTCGTTGGGCCATTGGTTCCAGTATTCACGGATGACACTGAGCATTTGCGGCTGGAGGGTGGCAGCGAAGGTGGTGCCAAACCACTAGTCGGGGTCGTAGCCCTATAGGCTGCTGAAATGGATGCACCGAAGTTGGGATGCGAATGAGACGAGGTCGGACTACTGGACAGAGTATGGGACTCGTCGTTATTGGGTCTCAATCGGGTGGTCGAGTCGTCGGCCCCGCCGCGTTTGGCCATGGCGGTGAAAGTAGCACGAGATCAGCTGTGGAGAGAAAGAGAGGGCGAGAAATCAGCCATGTTCTGGTTCTCAGGTTGGAAGAACACGAGTGGAACAATCGGGGGAGGCGGGAATAATCTCATCAAAAATGTAGAGCTTCTCGAAGCAAGGTTGTAGGTTGTTGTAGTTGTAGTAGTAGTAGTATGTGTGCGTCTCGATCCACTTTCGACTTGGGGGCTTAACAATGCTTGGTGAGTAAAGGAATGGGAGAAAACGAACAAGAATCAGTGTCTTTGATTGAGACCGTATGTGTCAATACATTCTGTTACAAGATGGATTTCTGCCGATTCAATGTCATTTTTTTCTATCTGACATGCATGTCAAGATTTCGTGTTGAAAGCCCTTCAAACAACTTGACATTGATTTCGTTTCTCTGAACGACAAGAAACACACCAATGTTTGCTGGCCAAAAAAATCTGGTCTTTTTAGGTGTTTGTTTGACAATGTTGTATGGATTTTCTCACCCAAAAAGGGAATTCAAATGTAGGTCCAACTAAAAGTGTAATTCAGTTCTTTCGTCTGATTCCCCTTGGGAATTACCCAAACAAGGTTTTGGAAAAGTTAACAAGAGATTTCAAAAGTTTTCGTCATTTTGGCCCTAATTTTAAGACTGGCGAGTAGAATGAATGTGCTAAGGTGGAAAAGCAAAAGGAAACAAGTTTTGCCCTGAAAGACACCCAGATCAAAAAGATATTTAAGGAACGAGAAGGTTTTACCAGAAAAATGAGACCTCAGACTTTTGAGAAGATGCTGAATGTTGACGAGCCAAATAAAGGATTTAAATATATGTCACACTATGAGTCTGAGATTGAAAGCATATAATCTCCTCTCTAAATGTTCCTGTGGGGAAAGATATGTTGCTATCTGATTATAAAAAGAAACCTTCAGTTCAACTAGGCCAAATGATCCGTTTTAGACAGTTTGACAGGAGAGGTCTGCGAGAAACTCAAGATGCGGTTATTTGTTCGTTTCCACCAACACTAACTTCGACATTGTGCTCAATTCCAGACTTGGCAAGCCTTTTGAATCCATTGTTCAACGGCAAAATAAACATCAAAATGATAAAGACGTCTTTGAAGTTCAGTTCTATCATCCCCAGGGGTTTTGAAACTCTCCATAATTTTGAAGAAGGTCGTTCCAGGCTTCATTAATTATCCATGAGAACCAGTTGGAGGTCTACCATACGATCCTTTCGCTCCGAAATGGGCGTTTTCCTCTCGTGATCTTGTTTGAAAACCCCATAACGCCGGTTCATGATTATTGACAAGCCCAAAACAGCATTGGTGGAGTGGTGATTCCGGTTGGAAGGATAGGGAATCATACCCTGTTCAGGCATAAGTCTATTTGATAAGCTGCATATTATAATCGAAAAACGTAAATTATGTATTGGGAAAATCATAGAATAATCTTTTAGGTATCCTAGAGCACTAGGGTATCCTTTCTATTTCCCATAAGAATTCATTTACTAACTTCAGAAGCACTTACCAAAGAGGTCGTTAAGTTTAGTTGTCAAATTTAAGTCAAGCAGAGCAAGTATCATGGCAGATTTAAACTGAATGACATGATTACTGGTTATTGATAGGTTCCCCCACTACCTGAAACAGGCCTTCCAAAATGCAACAAATGTCATTTAATTGATTCTTAATATATGGAAAAGTAAGGCACTAAAGGAGCATAGTCCAAAACGGACACGACATTTTTGCTCTTGCACCAATTTTGTGAATCCACCGGATAAAAGTTAAGATGAATGTTACTCAGTAAAAAGTTGAAAAACTGGCAGAAAAAAAGTTTTTAGGTTACAAATATGGCCAAAAATAGTTTTTTTTATACGAAAAATGGGCAAAACCAGGTTTTTCTTCTCAATTTGTTTGTTTATTGGGTCCTCTAACGAGCAGCTGACTGGGAGGTCACAGTACATAAGACTGGGAGGTCATCTTAGTAATACAGCTCCAAATATTGCACCCTGACACAAACGTTTGACGTATTTTCGAACTTCTCAATTCATATTGGACACGTAAGAACAAAAATTTTGCGTATTAAAGCGCAAAGGTTGCACGTGTTTTCCATTTCACTGGTTGCGCTTAAAGGACTCTATAGACCAAGTTTATTTTGTCTGTTTTTTTTCACTCGGCAACTATTTCGTTCTCGGTTTTTAGATCAAAATTTTTTGGACTCATTCTTTCATCTACAAAAATATTAATAATCTTTTTCTAGATCGCATTTAAATTTCACGAAAGAGTTTTTGGGTCCGAAAAACGCAACAAAATCCCATTAAGATTTCTAGAAAATGCGAAAATAAGTAAATCAAAGTTGTGAAACCCAAAAAAGTGTTTTTTAAAAAGTGTTTTTAAAAAAGTTTCAAGTAAAAAAACTTTTAAATTCTCGCTCTGGTAATCAGTTTCTGATTCTTTAGTATGCGAGGTTTTCAATGAATAAAAAAATAGCATGAGGGAGTCAAACATATTCTTGTCACATTAGGTGTGGAGGGTGGATTAACTTTGTATTAACTGATTGAACGACAGTATCAAAACAAAAAAGAAATACTGTACGAGTAGCTTGCAACAACTAAGGGTTCTTGTTCTCAGTTCGAGAAAAAAAACCATTATATCAAGCTCGTCTTGATCAATAATTGAAACGAGGTCAAATTGCAACACATTCATGTGCGGTCAATCCAAAATCAAAACAAGAAATACTGTTCATAGCAACAGTGCATCTTACTACAACAAATCACCTTACCTAAAAGTTCTTTTTGAAAATATCCCTCTCGCTTATTTGTTGGCGGATTTGTATGAAAAGTTTTCAATTTTCATGAAGGTACAATACAATGCATATACTTCTTTCAGCAAAATGTGGGATTCAGTGAAAAAGGCTACTAAGGGATAATTGTTTGACATTCCTGTCCCCACACACGACAATCATTTGACTCGTTCTAGATTGATTTCAAGTCCTAATCTTTCGAAAAAACAACACAATTGAATTTAAAAATGTTCACTTCTAGCCGACTCATTACGTGCTAAGTTCACAAAAATAGATCATAAAGATACAACTATCCCTCACGCACAGGTTTATGTCAATACTCGAGAGCGTTTCCTAGTTTTGTTCACCTTTAGTTCTCAGTAATAGTTCGTAACATTTGTACAGTTCTCTGACCTGCATGCTCAGTGCCAGTTTCAAGAGCTCTGTTCACCTCAAGTCAGTCCATCATTAGGCCAAACGTTGGCTTACCAGTGCCTTATAAAAGCATACCACAATTTCTAGATCAGATCATTACATTCACAAACTTCTTTGTTTTTGAGACGTACTTGTAGCAGAATAATGTGAGTTGAAAGGAAATAAAGCACAAATTTGTAGGCAAGTAATATGCTCGACTTGACCTCCTTGGGCTTGGAGGAAGTCTCTGGAAAAGAAAAGGCTGTCAATAAACTATTATTTCGTCTCTCCATTAAGCAAGTACTCAATACCTCATTTATTAAATATTTCCATTCACTGAACATAAGGTGAACGAATTTTTAAACGGTGTATTTTCTTTTTTTTCTTTCTTTTAGGTGAACCTCTCCTATTAGTGAACTAAACACTGATGCAAATAGTGTTCAGGCCATGGATAGTTGACTAGCGTGAATTTCAATTCCAGTTTGCAACATGTTTTCGACAACAAATTTACCTCGTACATCCAATTCTTTTTAAGGCGGAGAATTCGAAGAGAGCATGTTCACCCAAAGCATTTTCTACGGGCTCGATACTAACAGCTTCGTTTGAATTGAGAGCTACGAAAGGCACATTCTGTAGAAGCAGAATGGGGAATAGGATCGACCATAAGAATTGAGTAACCAGATTACCTTTTCGCGATATGTACAAGAACGGGTAAATTTACATTGTAGATATATCTCTAACGAAAAGAATGAGGAAAGATAGGATGGTACTCTATAGAATGGAGCCAAATTGGAAATAGGTACAATACAGTATCAAAAAATAGGCCATAAAATTTAGCTGGAACAAGCGAAGAACGACAAGGAGGAGAAAAAGAAGAAGAAAAAAACAAGAAATCTCCTCTCACCTGTTGACTTTGATCGGCTCTGACAATTCGAGATTGAAGAACATTCAATTCAGTGGAGAAATATGACACCGGATATTACACAGTGAGTTACCCAACCACTGATTGACACAAACCATGGAACATCAACCATTCTCTGACATTGTTTACTCTAGTACAATAGAACAAGGATCTATGAACAATGACAAGGCCTCAGACTCCAAGTAAGTCAAGATTCGGAAGTGCTGCTTCCGTCGAAGTTGACCATTGCGTGCAATGTTCGTTCAACTACAAACACCATCAACAAGACAATTAGCGTAATTTCACGCGTTTTTTTTACAGAAGTTCTCTTTCGCTGCTGTGTCTTAGTTCGGCAAAGCCTGAATAGATCAGCACGGTAAGGCACAACCGCAAAAATTAGCTACTGACCACTTGATCCATTTCGAGGTTTCTTCTTCTTAAACCAGTCCAACTACAATCACAATGAAGGTCGCTGTTGTCGCTGCTGTTGATGATGTTGTTGATGATGTTGTAACTGCAGTAGAGGAAGTATGAGAACTGTGGAACCAGTGGAGGTAATCGAAGTTGTCGTCGAGAAGATGAGATGAGAGATCTCCTCTGTGAGTACTCACTCACTCGTTCTCAGGAAATTTGATGTCACTGGCACAACCCGGATTCGAACTCAACTGCGAGGTGTAATGGAACCGTTGCTCACATCACTGAGAACAACTAACTGCTCTTATACAGGTGGAGTGGATTCCCAAAAATGGTTCTGCATGAGACCTGAATGACTGGCGGAATACAGGCAGGAAGGAACAAGGAGTGAATGAAAGAGCGGAAAGAACCAGCGAAAAGAAAGAAGGAACCCACCAACGAACAAACGAACGAACGGCGGCCGGTAAACAAACGAGGTCCTGTTTTCCCGTTATGTTCTAGTGAGCTGTCGTGCCGATGTTCTTCTTTCCCCAGGACCACAAAGTAAAGCCTTGGAGTCCCTCTAAGTGGAAAGCGTGCCAAAGGTGTCCGTTCTTCTTGTACCCAGTAATCCTCCCACTGCGAGTTCGAGGGCAAAGAGTAGTACCGTCTGCCTCAATCACTTGGTCCAAATGGAGTGAGAGAAAGAGAGAAAACGGCGCAGAAAAGAAGTAAAGGAGCGAAAGAGAGAGAGAGGGTGAACATTACAATGTCTCTTTTAGGGAGTCACGGTTTGCAAGTCGAAAGGCCAAATTGCTCTCTTTAACTCTTTAGGTAAATTCAAGATGAACCTGTCTCTGGCCTATCTAATTCGACATTTTCCAATGAATCAATGATTATGTCAAGATCCTTAGAGGGGAAGCTCTCTTTGGCCTTTCAAAATCCAGTTCAAGCAAAACTTGAAAACGGTATTTTTTCAGATGTATCTATGAATAAGCAATAATCACGTCGTGTTCTCTTATGTGCTAAAAGATCGAGAAATACATATATAAGTCTCAAGGGGCAGCAAATGTCATTCAAGCTATATTTTTTCTTAATTTTTGTGCAAGCATGGTTGATTTGAGACATAAGTTTGTCTCTTTCTTCTAAAGGAAACAGGTTCATCCGACGGAAAGCCAATGGGTCTAAATCCGCTCGGTTGATACAAGAAGCACTGGAATCATGGAGTGTGAGGCTAGCAATGAGAATAATGATTTCCAGTAAGAACAATTCAATTACGTTCTTCTGCAAATGAGACCTTGCATATGTTGACAAGAATACGTATTTCAATTTTCAGCTCAATCGAACGTCGGAGTCAAAAGTTATGCTCACTCAAAGTTCAGTGCAAATCCTATCGAGAATGAATGAACTAGCCCTTTTGTGGTAATCGTTTTACCACAAAAGGGTGAGTTGATTCATTCTATGCTCTCTTCAGTACATAAGTTTGAGAAGGCATAACTTTTCACACGGACATTCGATTGGGCTGAAATTTGAAATACGTGTTATTCTCAATGCAAGCCAGGTCTCATTTGCCGAAGAACGCAAATGGTTTGTTTCTACTGGAAGTCATAATTCCCATTTCTAGCCTCCACCTCCATGATTTCCGTGCTTCTTGGTTGATATCAACAAATGGTTTCAATGTCTATAAAAATACTTAACCAATACCTCAAGAAGAGCGAATGCGTAAAACCCTTATAGTTATGACGGGATAAGTTTGATTGAAAAAATATTCGACCTCTTGTGCACGTGTGGACATGTTTTCGGAAGAGACATTTTAATATAATTCATACATCTAATATAGTATTAGAGACACTTTCAAAAAAGTGTTTAAGTTTTTACAGAACCAGAAAGATAATATTTGGACTATTGGCTCTACAACGCTCATGGAAAACTATCAAAACTTTAAATGCTATTAGAGCAATGGCGAAATATTTAAGGAAATATCTCACCCAAATATTTAAAAATGGCAGCATTTTTCTGGAACTTTTCGTGACAATTCTAAAATTTTGAATTAGGATTTCACAATGACGTTAATAAGGTTATGATCAGGGTTGCTTCAATCCCGCCCGGTGGACATTAAACCCGAAAGACCCGGGCGGGTGTTTCAGGTTTTTCTCTTTTTGGCCCTAAATTTGTCCCTAAAAATTGTGCTCACCTCTATGCGACTTAAATTCAATGCTCGTGGATATTGCATTTCCTGGATCTCTTGAAGAAGATTCGAATTATGAGGATATGTTATAGATAGGGCACTGATAAAGTTGCATATTTTTGTTAAAAGTTGCACTCAATGAGAGGAAAGTTGTTAA
Organism: Tigriopus japonicus; assembly: GCA_010645155.1. Classification (NCBI taxonomy): domain Eukaryota; kingdom Metazoa; phylum Arthropoda; class Copepoda; order Harpacticoida; family Harpacticidae; genus Tigriopus; species Tigriopus japonicus. Next base: position 680,168 of record JAAGOF010000064.1, on the reverse strand, counting down.
TAAGTTGCCATTTTCTGATTTTAAAATGTTACTTGTTGACATAGAAATGTCAAATTCGGCCAAGCATATGTCTCAATTCTATGCAAATTTTTTATCATCTTTTTATCAGGTCTTTTATCATAGGACTTTCTTGAGAAATCGAGACAAAAAATGCCAAAAGTTGTTGTTTCTTGCGAAAAATAAAGTTATTATTGTATAAATAACAAAACAAAGGATCAAGAATCCGGGATTATAAAATCCGGCAGTTTTCAAAGCATCCAAGTCGCAAAGGTGGTCTGTGGAATGCGAAAACCAAGAATGGAAGAACAAGGGTTTTCGCATTTCACAGACTACCCTTATGAGTTACATGCTATGAAAAATGTCGTATTTTTTAATCCCGGATTCCTGATCGTTTGTTTTGTTGTTTGAGCCCCGTTGCGCAACCAAAACCATTGTCAGGATAAACTCACATCTCTCAACCTAGACGGGCAACGAGAATCTTCCGAGTCCCATAATTTGAGTTCAAATCAACTACATCAGCCCAAAATATGTGGATTTGGGAGGGGATGATTCCCTCTACACGATACAATAACTTTTAAGATCATATCATCTTGATTTCAAACATGAGTGACTTCAAAAGTTATGTATATGACTCGCTCTGATTTTTCCAAGTTGACGCGTGGATCAGCACCATCTCGTGATAATTCTCCGAACCTCAACGCACAACAAACCCTTGATCTGGGTTAATTAAAACACAGCACCAAAAATTGAAAATAAGCACTTCTTGAGAGTCATTTCAGATTTTGTAGAAAAAAAAATCAAGAAATATACTGAAATCATACACGTTCTTGAAACAATTCAATGAAAAACAGGTAATTTTCCTTCAATTTTGAAAGAAGGTGCCAAAATAAATTTACTCTAAAATCTGCTCAAAATGGTTAAATATTTTAAATATTTTTTTTTATTTAATCAAATATTTTAGGCTGCTCTACTCATTGGCAACATTTAATAAAAAAATTACCTTATGCTGCCCATCAAATTTTTCAAAAGCAGGGGTCGGCATCCACTTTTGGGTCAAGGCCCATCAAATTTGATTACGTGTTGTCAGTGGCCCGCCGAACAGAGGTTGGCAGGTTCAGAGCTTGAAACCAGAAACTGTTTTTTCAAGTTTTGAAATTAGCTATCGCCATTTCAACTTTACAATAAGTATACTAATTGTGTTTCAGTAAAAGAATGGAAATGTGGAAACAATCTTTGTTGGGTGCACGCGTTTCAGACCCGAAAAACGCAAAATTTTACTCTAATTACAAAACTGTCATTGGTGAGTAAGTCAGTCTTTTGGGCATAAAAAACATGTGCGCCCAATATGTCATGTTCCAGCCTTTCAATTTTTTCTATTGCCTTGACGCTACAATTATAAAATAGCAAAAGACTCCCAAAAACAGTACTTTAAACAGCCAAGCTTACAACCATTTTAGAACTTGATAACATTTATCATGAAAAGACAGGAGCTATGAATGTATTTTATGGTCTTCATTGCCCCTTATTGTGATTGATTCAATGAACTTTTTGACAGCTGAAATTCTTTTACCAAATCTTTACTTCCACAACAGAGCTACTTTTTTATAAAATGCTCTTTGTATGTATAGTGTAAATCCATTCTAGTTCAAATGTTTTCAACCGTTTGCACTTTTTGCATTTTAATTTTGCATTTTTGTTGCATTTTTTGTGAAGCCCTTATCCTGTCCAGCCAAGATTGAGGAAGAGGGAAACGATATGGCCATTGTGCCATGTTTATTCGGAATTCACATTTGATTATTTGTCAATAAATGTGAACTGTGTTTTTTTTACTCCTTGGTGACTAACTACTTATTCACAACATCCATGGTCAAATAAATTGCTCTTTCTGATGAGTGCACTCTAACTTGACATGAATTTGTTGCACCCCTACCCGAGATTGTTCGGGTAAGAGCCTCAGGTTAGGAAAACGTCAAGCTCGAGCTCAATCTGGCTCAAGGCTACAGAATCGAGGCAAGTTGTCCGTTCCACTCCCAACGCTGGCCGGGTTCTCCCTGATCCCATTTAATTCACCTGAGAAGGCGATCCTAGCAGGGCCCCTGCTTCTAACGTTACGTTTTTAAAGGACTCCTCTTTTTACGGTTTGCCCTCTGTACTCCACGGTTACATCCTCCTAGTTATTTGGCTCCTTTCCGTCCGCCCTCTGGTTGTTCTGTCTACGTGGCTGCCAATCGAGCTAGTCGCAAGCATTTTCGTTCCGTTTGGGTTGAGGAGTGTGGAACCAGGCATTGAAGAACCTCCTTGAACGAGGACCTTGTTGATTGCTTGCACTAGTACTTGTACACGAGAAAGAGGCTCAAAAGAAGAGATGTCAAACGGGAAATGGCCATTGTGCCATGCTTGTTCGGAGCTGCTGCTTGCGTACACAACGAGAGTGATTGTGTATAGTAGACTATTCAGTTCCCGAATAACCTCCTTAATACAATGTACATATTCTTGCTCTCAATTCCAAAGGGGCCAAAAGGGAGATACAAAAACTTGGATGTTGCAAAAGTAAATGCTATGACGGAAAAAATACAAATAGAACTGGCTAATTGATAAGGTTTTTTTTGGCAGATTGAGTTCAACACAATGATGTAAAGTGAATAGATGATTGTGGCTAAAGAAGTGCCAAGGATCTACTGCAATTTTATCAGGGCGAGTCACTGAGATTCTAGCCATTCTGGTTTTTTGGTTTAGTTACAAACCCCATGTCTTGTACTCACTTATATTCTTTCTAAACCTCACAATAAAAGAAAAATCCGGAAAAGCTACACTAATTGAAAAAAGAAATATGTAAGAAAGTGGCTTGCATGAAACAATTTCAATTTCGTTTCTCTTTCTCGAAAAAGTATGTTACAGCTATTTGAATACGATTGTTTGATTTTATTCAACACTAATCAAATAAGTTAATCATATTTAATGGATTAAAAGTCACACTGTCTGTGAATGATAAAAACGACACCTCGCGGAGTGAACAAGTCATTACTTGAAACTGAATGACAAATTGTTGAAATTATTAGGAATTATTGAGATCATAATTTGGGAGAAGCAAAACCCAGAGAGGAGGCCAGCTGACCTTTGGCTGTGACGTTTTCCAAGGAGTTGTGCCCAAACAGGTTCGTTTGTCGGGTTGAAGTCATGGTCACTTGTTCCGCCTTAAAATGCCCCAATCGTTCAGGGCCTCTCAAGAATAACCCGTCAGACCAGACGCACGTTAACTTCACATTATTTAATCGCAACATTTCAAAAACGAACACAACTTTGGCATGAGGGAAATTTGTTTGTTTGGGCACAACTTAGGTAATAATCTTCGGAAATATCAAGTTTTAACTAGCGATGTGTTTCGAACCAGGAGTGCTGCCAGTTTTGACCCGGAAGTTTATCGCTGTTAAACAGTTCAGGTTGTATTGAACTTTTTGAAAAGACCTAAACAGGGACCAATTTGGCAACACTCGAACTAGTTCGATTTCGAGTTCCATAGATAGCTATAACTAGGGCTTAATATTTTAGGTTTTACCCAAAAACCTAGGTTTTAACCTAAAACGCCTATTTTGGGCAATTTTTACCTAAAACTAAGTTTTCAACCAAATATTAACTTTTTTCTCGCCTCTTTTGGGCAATTTTTACCGAAAGCTAAGTTTTCAAGGTAATGTTGACTTTTTTTCCTTATCCTAAAGTCATTTGCACAATAAGGTTCTTTACCCCAGTGTCTTAAAAAAACACAGGAAAAAAGGAAGAAAGAAGAAGAGTGGGAGCCACAATGATTTTCATCCCATCAACATGTCAAATTAGCTTTACCAGTTGGCTTTAGGCAGATATTGCCAAAAGTTGTTTGAAATACTGCCAATTACGGGCGCTCACTGCCATTTTTGAAGCCACATTCTGTCACCTTAGAGCGAAAATTTTCTTGTTTGCAATCATTTTGTCTCGTTTTTTAGGGCGCAAATTTTCGATCTCTTTTTTAAGTCGAAAAAATTTGAGCTTGTTTTTAGGGCGCAAATTTTCGATCTCTTTTTTAAATCGAAAAATTTTGATCTTGTTTTTGAGTCGAATATTTCCGAGCTCTTTTTTTA
>JAAGOF010000064.1:630452-674816 GCA_010645155.1 Tigriopus japonicus | reverse complement strand
CACATTCGTTTGTTCGTTCATTCCTTCAGTCGATCATTCTTTCCCACATTTTGGACGATGCTCGGTGGTCAAATGAAAAGAGTGGAAAGTTCAAATGTCCAGTTTGGCCTTCAAGTTATTGGCTCATCTAATGTATTAAGTGTAAGTTTCTTATGCTGAATTGACTTATTCTTGCTTAGATTTCGTCTAGTGACGTTTATTTTGGAGAGAAAGTTTGTAGAATGTTATTCTAAAAATGTTTTTAACCATTATTTTTCGAATTACTATTTTTGGACACTTTTGGACACTCCTATTTTTGGACAGCCTTATTTTTGGACACTTTTGGACACTTTTGGACACCTTTTGGACAGGGGTGGACAAAATGTCCAAAAATCAAATGCCCACCCTGACCCTAGGGCCTTGAAATAACCGGCCCTTAGGTGGAAATTCTAGGGGATTGTACTGAAATTTGATGTTAAAATGCGATGAAATCTGCCTCCTCTTTATCGTAGGTGAAGACGAGCTTGATGAAACAAGTTTTTTGAAGAGCCCTTATTTCTTGCAAGCTGCTTGAACTTTGTTTTTTCTTTGTTTTGATACTGTCGCTTGATCAGCTAATGCAAAGTCAATCCACGAATAGAAGGTGCAAGAACGTAGTACATAAACTGGCTCTCTTAGTACTCACTGGAAGTACAATTTTGAACTTCGAAGGTCTGTAGAGTTTCACGATTTGGCCCGATTCACAACATCTGGTGATAAGAATACGCAACGTAAGATAGCTCTCAACCCCCCCTAGGCAGGGTGGGCATTTTTCGACATCGAGAGCATTTTGGACACCCTAGTGTCCAAAAGTGTCCAAAAGTGTCCAAAAATGCCCAGAAGGTGTCCAAAAGTGTCCAAAAATACCCAGAAGGTGTCCAAAAGTGTCCAAAAATACCCAGAAGGTGTCCAAAAGTGTCCAAAAATACCCAGAAGGTGTCCAAAAATCCCCAAAAGATGTCCATAAGTGTCCAAAAGTCCAACAAACGTAAAGAAAGTCGTACAAATCAGACGAAAAACCAGTTACACTACATAAGTAATTGAATTCTAAAGAATGCATGGTTGTGTCCTTAAACAAAAATAGTTCTATTAATGGGAACATTACTGGGAGAAATAAGCTTTGCCATGATAGCTTGTTAATAAATTGTTAAAAAAATAAATGTTTTGTTTATACAATATGGTAAAATGTGTGTAACTGTTCAAAATGTTTCAAGATTTACATTTTATTTCCTCATCTGTAAACAAGAGTCTTGTCTTTTTTAATAGTAAAACAACACTGCTTTAATTCTTTGGCAAAAGCATTTTAATACCCACATTGCAATCTGATATCAGTTTGATTGTGCTTTATTATAGTTAACATTTTTTGGACAGTCAGGTCAAAAGACTTCTTGCCTCTTGGATGGGAAACACTTGCAACATTGATAAACTTTGGAATATAAATCAAAATACTAAGTAACCTTCTCTTGTCACAAATCAAGACACAATTAGCTTTAAAATGTACTCGCATACTATGTTTAACATGAAGTGTGGTGTGAGCGTGTTATTAGTAGTCCCAGTCTTACATTCGTTTGTTCGTTCATTCCTTCAGTCGGTCATTCTTTCCAAAATTTTGGACAATGCTTGGTGGTCAAATGAAAAGAGTGGAAAGTTCAAATGTCCAGTTTGGCCTTCAAGTTATTGGCTCATTTTATGTATTAAGTGCAAGTTTCTTATGCTGAATTGACTTATTCTTGCTTAGATTTCGTCAAGTGACGTTTATTTTGGAGAGAAAATTTGTAGAATGTTATTCTAAAAATGTTTTTAACCATTATTTTTCGAATTACTATTTTTGGACACTTTTGGACACTCCTATTTTTGGACAGCCTTATTTTTGGACACTTTTGGACACCTTTTGGACAGGGGTGGACAAAATGTCCAAAAATCAAATGCCCACCCTGCCCCTAGGGCCTTGAAATAATCGGCCATTGGGTGTAAAACCTTGAAGATTGTACTGAAATTTGATGTTAACATTTCAAAATATTATACATTTGACTCATTACAATGTTATTGCAAGTTTAACTACTAGTTTTTAGACCTACTATTATCAGTCACCCTTAAAGAAGGAAGTGATAATAGAGAAATAAGGCAGCCTTTTTGCTACGCTTGTGTGACTCAGAATGATCAATCATTTTCAGACACACTCAAAAGGGGGGGGGGATGAAGATTTTAGCACAATGCTTTTTTCATTCATGTGACAAACTGAAGTAATATTGTTTAATATGCAGGGCAATAAACTTCAAGTTTGAGTTACGCGTTGCACAATGAAATGCAAAAGAAAAGCCAAAAGTTTGTGAACGACTCATAGAAGGTGCAAGAAAATAGTACATAAAATGGCTCTCCTAGTACTCACTGGAACTACAATTTTGAACCGTGGAGGTCTATAGTACCTTTCTACCTTAAAAATATTTCACGTGTACAGTGTGTAACAAAAGTTTCGTCCTGAAAGAGTTAACTAATAAAAAATGTTCACAATCAATGCATGATATTTCTTTCTTTTTTCGATGAGAGTTATTAGTAAATTAATATAGTTGTCAAAGCCAAGCGCATCTCGTTCCGTTAAAATGGGTTTTAAATTTCAAATGAACATTAATTAGAATGTCTTTTTCTCCTCGTCAACCATCGATGTTTTTTGCTCTAATATGCCGATTGCTTGATGCGTTCCAATCGTTTGCGAATATCCTCAACATTGGGTGGGGGAGGGGGCTGATTTTGCTGATGAACTCGGTTGTTTTCTTGTTGATCCCCTACCATTTCAGGATTGCTAATTCTTTCAGAGCTCATCAAGGTTGAAGAAGATGACGATGACGCAATGGAAGTGGAGATGGAACTAGTCGAACTGATGCGATAGGCGTTCATTGTGGAACTACCCACTCCTCCACCTCCCTTGCCTTCCAAGCCTCCTTGTTCGCGGAGCTTTCGGAGTCGCTCCAAATATTGGGAATGAGCTGGTGTGGGTTGGGTGTTCTCTTTGGTGGCATCAGAAAGGATGGAACCGAATCTCGAAGAGCTCGGAATACTCGAGGTACTTCCCGAGCCACTTCCGTTTCGCACACCTCCATTTTGGGACAATTCTACTTCGATGTTCTTGAGACCGCGTTCAATGTAGTCCCGGAAATATTGGGATGACTTGGCCAAGAACGGCTCGAGATCAGCTTGGGGATTTTGTTGTTTGAAATTGTACAACTCTTGGAGTCCCTGTTTGGTGTGCTCTTTATGGCCGATCTTTTTGAAAATCTCGGCCAATGCCTCGTGGTCTGAGCGTGAAAATCTGGGAAGTTTCTTCTTTTGTAGATTGGCTTCGTTCAAGGCTCCATTGTCTGCCAGAGCCGTGTTCTCCTTGCCCACGCCATTGTGCAGGAGTTTCTTCAAGTAGGGCACCAGTTCGGAATTATCCGGATCGGGAATACGAGTCAAGTGATCCAAGATCTCATCCCCTCGAAGTTTGACCATAGAATGAATGATGGTTTTGACGGTTCGAATGGGCGTGTCAGATGATTGTTGCTTCCAATAGGACGATGGGTGGGCTTTTAAGAAATCGTGAAGTTCGGCGAGAATCAGATCCAAGTTCATGTCGTCAATCCAATTGTTCATGGCTCTGACAGCCTTCCACAAGCATTTCATCACCAGGTCTACGTATTTCGTTGACATGCTCGAGTTCCCAATACTGTCCTTGAGAAGTTTGCAAAAGGCAATCATGACGTTCGTGTGATCACTCCGGTCAATGATCTTGACAGTAAGAACGTTCAATGCCCGAATGAGTTGGGAGCCTTGTGGCAATTCTTGCACTTGAGGCTCCAAAAGAAGTCCAATAATGATATGGAGAAGGTCATGCAGAGCTCCAGTAGAAGCGGTTTTGGTCAGATGTTGGTGATGATACAAGGACATTAACACCATTGTCAGATACTGGAAAATTCGCATGACATCTTTGGGGTCAAAGTTGTCCGTTCTCATCTTGGTGAGAAGGACATATCGGTACTGCATATAACACGAGACGAGGAGTTGATCCATGCGCTTGCCAAGAAGTTCAACTTTCTCCGAATCCTTGATCAGTTCATCAAGTTGAACCAAGGCCCCAATGCACACCTCCGTGTCTTGGTTGAATATCTGGGCAAGAACCACATCCAGCATTTCGTACGCCTCCGGCATGTCAGCCAAAGGAGGTTGGGAATTCATGGAAGCTGGTCGAGAGAATCCCAAATGTTGAGGCCCGGATCCGTTGGAAGGAGACGGAGGAAACTGTCTTCTAGTGGGTAGCGTCACCGGATCATGATTGAAAATGTCATCCAAATTGTGTTCGACCAACCCTTTGACGTTGTTGCCATCGTCCATTCTGTTCACCGCCGACTCGATCTTGTCTAGATCCAGGGTAAAAGCGCCGGAGATGGGTCTACTTCTTAAAGGGCTCCCATTATTCCGAACTGATGGGGGTGCACCCATCCCACTTAATCCGGCGGCAGCTTGTTGACGGGTAAAAGTGGCTGAACCATTGGTGAGGGCACCTCCTGCTGTCTGAGGACGAACCAATCTGGAAGCCAAGCCTGGCTTCTCAAGTTTGGAGTTGGGATTAACACCTGGAGGATTGGCCGACCCAGCACGCGATGGCGGGTCACTTTTGGTCGGGGGTGGAGCAGCGGCAGAAGCGTTGGTAACAGCAGGTTGACCTTGTTTGGGCGGGGGGCGGGATTTGGATGTTCGCTTAATGCGTTCTTCAAGCATGGCCATGTCTTTCTCGGGTAGATTACCAAGAGCCTTGTACATTCGCTCTCCATCCTAGGAAGAAAAAACGAAAAATCATTAAAGTTCGTAGCATAAGAACGGTTATTGGGGAATGGAAAGTACGATGAAACGAAGATGAATGGGCTTTGTAAAAGATGGAACGGAGCATCTATTTTAAAGGCATTTTTTCTACCTAGGTGAAATAAGTATTAGCTTGGGGATGGACTGAATCTCTCCTTCAAAGACAAAGTCTTACAAGTGGTATTTTCCTGCTTTTTCTAGTTGGTTCCTAAAACTAAGCAAAAGTAACGAAGCAAATTGATGTAGGCATCAGGAATGAAAACAAAGTCTCTTTAAATGCTTCTGGTTTGGATGCATACCAATACTCAAATACCTCGGTGGCAGGACTGGTTATTTAATGTTCTTTACCTGAAAATAGACTTCTGTAATGCAGTTCAATGCGGCACTTCTGACGGAGTTGTCTCGTTCAGCGATCTGTTTCGCAATTTCCTTTACACAAGCACCAGCGGTGGGTTGAAGAATGCTCGAGCCATAGGATTGAATAAGATTTCCCAATTCATCCAAGCACTCTGCTCGTTGCTTGGCGTTCTTCGATTTAAGCCCGTCCATGAGATAGGGCGACATCTTACTCGCGGGATAGACATGGCACAAAATCTTGAAAATGTTCCTGATGCTACTTCGAACCTGGTCCTTCGGGTCGCCTACTTTGTTAATCAAGTAGGGGATAAAGGAGACAGCTTCGATATCGTGAAGACTATACGAAGACTCGGAGAGTAAAGCAAACACTTTGTTGAGGTACTCGAGTGCTTTGAGGAGAACGGAAGGGTTCGTTTCAAAGAAGCGCAAGGTGACCCATTTCAAAATCAAGTCCAAATTGCCTTTCAAGGCCTCAACGTCCAATTCGAGCGCTTTGGTGAGTGTTTCGATAGCTTTGAGGTGCTGTTTGAAATCATTGTGGAACAACTGGGTGAACAAAGTCTGATTAAAACTTGCAGTGGTCATTTGATCCTTCAACTGGTCTACGAATTCTTGCCTGGGCGTGGCAAAGTTCCATTTCAGGACTTTCAGCTTAGCCTCTTCTTTGAATCGGACGTTCTTGAGGTTGCTCGCCATATACGGGGGTGAGAGGTCAATTTCCTCGCCCTTCTTTCGACTCCCAACGGACGTCTTGGCGGCCGTGGCGGGTCGGGTGACGGCTTTGGCCGAAGTCTTCTTCTCGGCAGCCACTGCTTTGGCTGCAACCGCCGCACGAGGTGGGGCACTGGCAGGCGCAGTGGGCGGTTTGGCTTGAGCAGAGTCGGAGGCGGGCTTGACAACCTTGGCCTTGGGTTTGGTGATCGTGGCCGATTTACCCCCTCCTCCAGCTTTGGGTGGAGCTTGTGCCGCTGCTAGAGCGGCAGCGGGCTTGCCACTTAGCTCGGCTTTCTCTGCAAATTCCTTGATCTTGGCCAGCTTGATGCTATCCAAGTCGGGCATCAAACGCATCATTTGCGGCTCACCCAAGAACTTGACTAAAACGCCAAGTGCCTCAGAGGCTGCATCACGAACGTTCCCATCGGGATGTGCGAGTCTTTCCACTAGGGAGGAGACATAACCTTTTAATGCTTTCTTGTTTGTCACTAATTGCGGGGGGCATTTGGAAAAACATCGAGCCAGGTACTTGGCTGTTTCTGTGTTCACGGTGGGCGTTTTGTGCTTCAGGGCGGCTAGACAATCCTCTTGAATAGCCTCCACGTCTAGGACGAGAAACACCGCATCCACGGCCTCGACCAAAGCCGACACCACGTTGACCTTTTTTTCTTTGAACTTTTCCAAGAGAATCGACAACGACGATAGGGCGTGATTCTTGAAATTGTTCCTCAGGCCTTTGGCCAAGCCTGCGAAGCACTGTGCGGCCAAGGCCACTAACATCACATTGGAATCTTTACCCACAAACTTTTTCAAGACACGCACCAAGTCATTAAAGTCTCCCGGAGCGATTTTGGGGTTCTTTGTCAAGGGAAGCAGCGCATCCAAGGCCTCTTTGCGCAATTGCCATTTCTTCTCTTCCACTAACTCGTAGAAGTTCTTCGGCAACTGAGATAGAATGTCCACTGGGTCCATGAGATTATACGGATCCTCATCTTCTTCGTCTTCATCGTCGGCTCCACCCACACCACCGCCTTCGCCATCCACGCCTTCTCCACCATCTTCATTGCCCGCACCTCCCGCCACGGGCATTTGGGATCTAAGATAACGTTCAGGCTTGGCTTTGCCTGCTTCGGCTACTTTCTCGAATTCTGTGTCAAGTTCCGTCAGTTGTACTGGTTTCAATCCGGTGAGCTGTTGCTTCATGATGTCTCCAACCCATCGGTACGATTCGATAATCAATAGTTTGCCTTCTTCTCGAACGGTTTTGTCGCGGTGGTCTAGAAGGGGCATTGTGGCTTTCAAAAGAGGAGACACTTTAATGACCTTGGCACCAAACAATCGGAGACACTCGGTCATGGTGTTCACGCAACCAGAAATGACTTTCGGATTCTTGTGCGACAACCCTTTGATAAGCTCCTCGATCACTCGCTCATGGACTTCAATCTCACAGAGCATTAAGCAGATCTGTTTGGCCAAGTCCTTGGTTTTGGTCTTGGGAGCTCCGATACATTTGGCCACCAGCCCGTCCAGGATATCACCGGCTTGCTTGCCAGCGAGATCGCTGCTCTCGACAAAGGCCAAGGCGGCATCGAGACCTTTCTCTTGTGCGATGGCATTGGTATCAGTGACGAATTTCTTGACAATCGGGGCAAATTTCCTCCAGTTCGGGTCGTCATTGTCCCAACGGCTGAAGTTTTTGACACACTCTTCGTAGCCGGAAACACGGGCCTTCCACAGTTTGTGAACACATCGGTCCTCTGCCGGGAGCTTCAAATACTCGGTGTCCTCTTCTGCCATGGTGGCACTTGATTGTCAACGGCCTAGAAATAAAGGACAAAGACAAAATAACGTCTCAATCGTCTTGAGATAGTTGAGAACTACACGTCTTTTCGGGTTGCTTGGGGCCAGAGGTGAAAATCATCACGGGTGCTCCTTGTGCTAACTAAGCTTGAGGCGTACGAGTCATGGCAAAGGAAATGAAACATTTTATTTTCCCCACGAAGGTTTCGCCAAGAACACCGCGAGAGAAACGAAGAGTTTCGAGCAGGAAGTCATATTTTCTATCTCAACTTGTGTGCAATGAGGAGCAATCAGCGACGACTCATCTAGTAAGAAGAGGAACAAAGCAACTAACTCCGTTCTACCAATCTTATTTCCATCTCTATGAGGAGACTCTCTACCCGCTTGAATGGATGGTGAAAACACCAGATGACACACGTACGTACAGGCAAACAAACGCAACACCGATTACCTATTTTGACTTTCGAAGCTTGGGTATTGCAGCATAACGGGCTCCTCGTCCTGATGCCTGTTTATAGCCACAGATCAAATTTTAGTGAAATACAACAAGAGGGATCATCGACCCTCGTTTCGAGAAATGTCGAAATCATGAGCTCGTTGACGATGATGGCATGAACGAATAAGCGATTGTCCAGCAAGCCTAAGCGATCAACCAAGAACCATGTGTGCAATGTTCTCTTTGTTACCTCGGGGGATACAAAGCCTTTGAACAAAGTGCCAATTTTGAAGAAAAAATCACGCCTGAAGGAGGTAAATGAACTTATTCCAAAAGAAACTTTCTGCTTTGTCTGAATTGGTCGTTTATCGCACTTTCTTCAGACACGTTTAATATTCGACAGTGCAAATGAATGAGAGATAACCAAGTCTCCGATAACAGAAATGCTACCAGAGAATGAAGAGGTCACGTAAGTGCTTGCTGGTTGGGAAACAGATGATTGCTAGACTGCCAAATACCTCTTTTCAAAAAGGAACAATCGTTTGTTAATTGCAAGCAAGCAAATGCACTTGGAAAGTTAACACTTGAAATTCACAACCCAAAGAAGGCGTGTTCAAACCAAATGATGGTGGTTGTGTTTGACACCACACGTACGAACAAGCAACAATAGTGTAACACCTCAAAGACACGACTCAACTTTCCCGTTACTAGTTTCACTCAAACCATTCCAAATCAACGCGATTTTCTCTCCCTTGGCAAGTTCATGATTTGCATGCAATGTCGTGTAGTGGACCAGAAATGAAAATCTCTAGCCTTGGTTCGTTGAAGGTGATTTTAGGGACTGCTTCTCGTGTCAAATGGCAAGATCGGTTTCAGTAATAAAACTGATTTGAGAAGAGATGAGAAGTCAAAAGATGAATCGGATTTCCTGTCCCGGTCTCATAGCATCACAATGCAACAGAACCAATGTCATCTAGCGGTCACACCGATGGAAATCGTGGGAAGCAGTAAGAAAACGAATGCGTTTTTTCTTCGTAATGGAATAAGGTCCCCTTCAGACTGTCAAAAAACTGACGCATCGTAGCTTCCATCGGTTAAAAGTCATGCTTTTCATTGGCGCGTCTTCGCCAAAAGGCCTCTGCGCCCACTGGCTTCGTTTCTGGTATAAGAACAAAGCTCAATTCACCCAACACCCACGCAATGAGTTCCTACCGATCGACATCATCAACAACCTGACTTAAAGGTACAGTATGATGCGAGCAAATGCACTGATTATCCATCCGCCCGCACACCCAACTACCCACACTAACTCAACCGCAAGCCTTTCAATTTGACGCAATTCGATTCCAGTTGTGTCGCAGAATTGCTACACAAAACCACTATAGAAGAGAGATAACTCGGCCCATTTGAAGACCCGCCAAGCTTTGAGACATGCACAAACATGGAGGTGAGATTTTCGATTACCGACGGTGAATGTTTTCCTGAAAGGAATTATTATGTTGTGCACGCAGCATGTCTCAGTTGATTCACGACCTATTTTTCTTGCCTTATTGTGAGCCTACTTACTTGTTCTAGATCTAAGGCGGTGTCAAATTTCTTGATGAAAGGAGTCGTTGGAAAACACATGTTCACAAGCTAAGGAACTCTGGATTGGCGAACGAAACGGAAGACCCTTCCCTTATTTGTCTAAGCCAGCTGTAGATTGAGGCCTGCTCAAAATAGTCGTCACCGTAGTGATATATAGGGTCATCCGTATTTAGTGTCCCATGCCAAACAAATGATTACTCGAAACGCAATTATGGCACACTAATATTGAAGAAGAATCATCTAAAGGAAACATCTTTAGGTATCCTAGTAGCCAGTCTTAGTGAAATTGGTTGACTTGTTTAGAAACTATGATTTTATATTTAGTGGTGGCTCTTCCACTCAAATTATGCACGTTCTACTCTGAACAATCATCCTAGCTTTGACTGTACATTACAAAATCTGTACTTTTTCAGTTATTTTTACCACAAAAGTCGCTTTGGCGTCTTGTTTGGTCATATACTACGACTAAAATCTAGGGGACGGTAATTATGCACCACTCTGTATTTTGACTTCGATTAAACCATAGTATTGCCATTTTGGTTCTTGGTTTGGTTCTTGGGTCACAAAACTCACCACAACCAGACCTTTCGAAAGTGAAAAAAGACATGGATTCAGGTCAAAAAAATGGCACCACTGCCAACAAGAAACACATTAGTATGTCACTGAATAATGGTTCATCACCAGCTTACCCTTCCGAAGGTCTTAAATGTGACACCACACTCGATTCTCAATTCAAGTAAGCAGACCAAGAAAAATGAGCCCGCACCACCATCGATATATGTTTTACGCGACGCCAAGGACACTTCTTATTTTAAACGCGACCTGAACCGAAAATTTGAGCACGAGGCCAGCCATTCGCCTTCAGTTCTCACTCGTACACATGCATTAGGCATGCACGAACAATAGATACAGATGGGGAGCTAGGTATGGATGGATGAATGCATGAATCCAGCCAGTTGTGTCCTCCATGCCAGCTAACATCAGTCAATGGATGCTGTTGGGTTGGATTGAAGGGCACTCAACATGGGCCACCATCAACCAACGAGATGACAATTCGAAATTTCAATACGCCAAAAAGACATAATCCAAAATGCTAGCTTTTCACCACGTAAGAGTCTGGAAGTTTACATTTTGCGCCCAGATGTCTTAAAGCGGTGGTTTGAATGTGGCGCATCATCCATCAAGGGCTTAGAAAAAGGCGTGCCTGACTGATCTCGGGCATAAAAACCCAGGAAAGACATGTCCTCCTCCGAATGTCCAACCCACATACGGCGGCCTTGGGCAAAATCTAATTCAACCAAAAACAACTTCTCTCTAACGCGTTCCTTAACGGTCACATCCATTGAAATCTAGCCCAAGATGAGTAATCGTGCGTCCCTTTGACTCATATCCTCATTTTTCCCATCCCTACAAACTACCCATCCAGCCATCCCCATTGACGTAAACCGGTCAAAAATAGGTTTGAATTCGATTCACATCTCG
Source organism: Tigriopus japonicus (assembly GCA_010645155.1). Taxonomy (NCBI): domain Eukaryota; kingdom Metazoa; phylum Arthropoda; class Copepoda; order Harpacticoida; family Harpacticidae; genus Tigriopus; species Tigriopus japonicus. The sequence goes on along the minus strand of JAAGOF010000064.1, from coordinate 663,586 downwards.
ACCAAACGTTGTTATGAGTAGGATCAAACGCTGGGAATGTCAAATTGTCAGTGCCCATTAAGGTCATATCGATTCATTCATTGGCCCCCATGATTCCTCCCAGGGAAACATATGACGGTTACTTAAAGAGAAGATCGGGTGACGGTCGTTCTCGGGTTGCCCTAATAACGGGCCCTAATTATAACGCCCTCTAACGGACAATGAACCCAACGAACCCACAGCAACGAAAAAAAGGGTGCTGTACTGTAGCTGAAGACCTTCCTCGTAAATACAAGCCTAAGTTATCGAGGGGAAGCGCCAGACTTACCTAAGTAGAGACCGGCAAGAGGGGGAAGGGCCTTGTTCTAAGCTGGGACACGCCCCGAATGGCGACACCAACGAGAGGCTGGACGCGGGACGCGGGACAGGCGGGCCTGCAGGACCGGTCCACGGGCTCGGGCTTCCTCTCTAACAGGCGTATTTGAATTGCGATCAAGGGGGTGGAGGCCGTCGTCCAGCCCTGATCACGTCCTTGTTTTCACTATCGAGATTTGGCTTGCTCTCCACTCTGAGTTTCGTGAGTTGACTCTGTGTTCTCGTTTTTCCTTTCCAACGATTCGTTCGTTCGTTCGTTGGTTGGTTGGGTGGTTCGATTCGTTCAACGGACGGCAACGACGAACGGCTCGGTCGACTTCTTCTTCTGCTGCTGCATGCAGCACCCACTTACCAAGCACAGCTGGCTGGCAGGATTGCCAACACAATCTGGACACTTTGAGTCTAGAAGGGCCGATAAATAGGCCAGATTGGGGCCAAAGTCAGGGTTGCTTCAATCCCGTGGAGTTGGCAATTCAGGCCAATTTAATCAATCCCGGGGTGGTTTTACGCTTTCAAATAAAGAAGTCTATTTTGACGTCAAGAACCACTTATATTCATTTAAATATATTCACAACCCACGAGTGATCAATGAGTGATCAATGCCAAGAATTATGAAGTCAAAAGATTAATTTATAAGAAAACCGGTATTTCTGTCACCTAGATGGCTTTCACACATATTGACACACCTTGCTAGGGTGCCCTCGCTTATGCTTACAATAAAAAAGTGCTGTTTAAGCTTTTTGGAAGGTAAATAGACTGTTATCTCTATGCAAAATCTTTGATCCTTATTTGTCATCAGTCATTCAGCATGGCTTTTTTTCTTAAACGCGGTGAAACCGTTACTGAGCTCACAAACACCCAGAAAAGTAGATAAATCAATTCCAAGATCATCTAAGTCGAAAATTTGGCAACAAGTTTAAGGTGAGGATAGCTAAAAAAAGAAAGTCAGAGGAATAATCTGAATAATCCTATAACAAACTTTCAAAGGAGGTAAATATTTTCGAAAAAATCGTTATATGTGGTACACCATGTTTCATCCACCTTCGTCGTCTTTTACTGATAAATTCGTCATGTAAGTCCAAAAACTTGTAAGACAAGATTTTTTGTATGATACGTACTAAATAAACCGTTTGCACCCCAGAACGTGTGCTTTCATTGCCGAAATTTCTCTTTGTCGGTTTCTGCTTCGATTTCTTTGATCGATGTAATCCTAGGTTGGGGCGGGTGTTGCAGGCAAAGAAACATTAGCTATGCCCACAACTAAAATTTTCGTACAGGACGCTTTCCATGTTCTCCCTGATAATTTATTGACCGGACTTTGCTTACATTTGACCATTTTTTCAAAAAAGTAGCATCGCTGATGACCAGTTGATGGCCCAGTCCTTGGGTTCTGTGAAAACAGGCCTGAACAGACAAGGAAGAGAGCGATTCCGATAACCGTCTTTAGATTTTCAGGGTGACCAAACTCACCGTAGAGGGTTTTATTCGGGTATAAATTTGGCAGTGTCTTAGTGTTCCTTTCATAGGAATTGTAGGATGATTTGTGATATCAATGCTGGTTGCAAAATAAAAATTCATAAAGAGCATTCCGTTTCGGCAATGAATCGCGCAATAGACACTATGAGTTTTATGATGCCCGGCTGAAGTATTAAGCGTCTGAAATCAGGACTAGTGAAGAAATTCAAATCAGTGCCTCTTGAAGAAATTGTCAAAATTTGAGTTAGCATAAGTAAAGGGCGGGAAGTTTAAAATACATAACACATAAATAACTTTTCGACATGAAGGGCATTTTTAAAAGGAAAATATATTCCATAATTGTTTGGGTAAGTTACATTCGTTGATATTTTGGAGGGTGTTTTTTTCTTTTTTCTTCTTTTTTTGGTTACAGATTTTTTATTACTGCTAGAAAGAATGGGATTCCCTGTAAATTATTAACCTCACTGAATAAACTTAATATTTATACGAAATTTGGTCTACCAACGAGTTAATGTTGGCAAATCTGGACAATCCTTGAAAAGTGAGTAGATCAAAATTATTTAAAATCTAAAATCTAAATATCAATCATCTAAAATTGAACCTTGTGAAACACCTGACTTCACATCAAACATGACACTAAATAATCTTTTAACCATAACCAGTGCTCTCAGATTTGGGTAATATTACCAAATCTAGGTAATTTTTGACCCCTTTTGGTACAAAAATTCGTCAATTGGTAAGTTACCAAAACACCGAAATTTGAGTAATTTTGAGCTCTTAGACATCTAAATTTTGTTCATGCAGGGTAAAATTTTGCGAAAAAAGTCTGAAAAGCTCTCCTGTGTTTTGAATTTTCAGTGCTGCCATTTTTGACTTTCAGATTATGTTTATTCCCTAGGAAAAATCAGTGTGAGGTAATTTTTCTGGCCCAGAAACCTAAACAAGGACCAATGTCGCCTCCAAATAGATGAGGGGAAAAGTGCAATTTACAACATAGACGCAGACTAGGCGCAGTTCAGAAAAATAGGCCAAAAAGTAGGCACAAACTAGACACCCAAAAAGTGTAAGATTCGTGCGAAAGTGCAAGATTAGCGCAAAAGTGCAAGCAAGATATGAAGACTCTACATTCATGGGAGGATTGTCTTTGCATCAGCCCACATTAAGGAGAAATACTGCGCAAGTAGCTTGTAAACGCTAAGGCATATTGGCAAGTGTAATCCAACAAACAAAATTTTAGAGATAATTAGCTGTCAGCAAACTGTTGCAACAGTATTTCTTGTTTGGATTTCAACAGGCTGAACGCACATAAATGCATTTGAACTTGACCTCGTCTCAATCATAGTCAAGAAGAGCTGGATGAAAATTGTTTTTTTTTCTTTTTGGAAACAGAGAACATGAACCCTTAGCTTTTGTAAGCTGCCTGTACAGTATTTCTCCCTGTTATGATACTGTCGCTCAATTAGGTGATGCGCCCATAGCTCGCTTCTGCTGGACTGTAATGACAAGCTTCACATTTGATCATCCTTGCTCCCATTCACGAGAATGTGTTATATTTTACAAGAGCTGTTATTAATATTTTAAAGAATATGTCTATCACTTTTCATCTCAATGGAACAACGGAGTTAAAAGTTATGCATCTTTGAAGTTCAGGCAAGCGTAGGCAGAAAATGAACTCGTTCTACCTCATGTTGCAAGATCTTGCATGAACCACTCATAAGATAAGACAACTTATTGTATTTGAAAAACTTGTTTCAAGTGTCCAATCAGTAGCACCAAGTGAATGGCATGTTGTATTTGGAACAATTCACAATTGCTTTGTTAGGATAATTTCTTTCAATGGCTGTCTCGTCATCTGGTTTGATTATTTTTATACCTTTAAATATCAATAAACAAGTGTTGAAAACATTATTAAATAATCAAACTTGGTAAAAAAGCTTGGTAATTTTTTGTAAACAGTCAAGGTTTGAGTAATTTTCTGGGTAATTTTGACGAATTTTTAGGTTATTTTGACTATAAAAATCTGAGAGCACTGACCTTAACCATTTGCTTCCTATCACTCATGAAACTACCAATCCAATTCAGAACCTTACCCTGGATCTATTGGTGAAAGAATCCAAGTGCACCAAGTTTGAAGTGCACCAAGGTCAGGGCTGTTCTAAACTATTGGTGAAACCTATTCCACAAATCAATTTTGAATGACTTTTCTTGATCAACATTCACGAAGGATGCCACAAAGGAGTTTTGGCCTTGAACAGATTTTAAAAAAATGAAACAAATATTCGGCGGTACTTTTCTTGGGAATTAAAAAACGACTTCTTCAGCTAAATAAACATAGTGGTCAGCTTGTCGTGAGTCATGATTGAGACCCAAACACAATCATTGATCTCAACAAATGTGAAAACAATGACAATAATGTTGTTTTCTTCAAGACCCTAATCTATCTTCAAGACCCAATATGAGCTGAATCTGATCAAATCCAGATGTTAGGTAGTGTTCCAACTTTTGATTTCAGTTTGGTACTAATCCGATCTCAAAAGTCGTCAAATCATCCATGAGCCAGTATTGAAAACTCTGGCTCAACCAATCCCTATGTTTGAAGCATTTGCTTCAAGACATGACGATGAAGAAACCCAAAACTTCTTTAAGGCTCACAGTATCAATTCTGTTGAAGAAATTCTGGAAAAAATGACGAAGATCTACATGTAGTTAAAAGGGGTCTCAACTCATCCCAAAGATGATGACAAACTTAACAATGGAAAAGTTGTTAGTGGACATCAGAACAAACAAGAAATCTAGTTCTCCATCACAATTGAGAGGAATTTGACTTTCCATATGGTCATTGGAAGGTCCTCTCCATATCTAAACAGCCTGGAACACATTCATGAAGAGAAATGCTACTATTTTTTAAGAGTGAAAGAGAAAATTCAGAAATGAAGGAATACTCTCACTTCCAAGTGTCTTGTGCATCGAGAGTGAAATTCAAAGTGTCTAAAGCAGGGGTAGGCAACCAGTGGGCCTAGGCCCACATGTGGGCCCAATGGTGGTCTTTTGTGGGCCCAGGAGCTAGAGGGAAAGCCCCAAATGGTGGGCCCAAAGCTCTTTGATCCTTAATTTGTGGGCCCCTGAACCTACCCACGTCTGTTTGGTGGGCCCCTTTCAACATGTAATCAAATTTGGTGGAGATTGACCCAAAAAAGGTTGCCGACCATTGGTCTAAAGCAACAGTGACATGCTTTGAATTTGGACAATCTTAACTGGACAACAAACATCTGATTCAAACATATGGAACTCAACATTTTCAACATCTCACAGAAGCTATTTAACAAGATAACTAAAAATATGGGAGCCAAAGTGAAAGGTGACAAAGATCAAAACAGAAGAGCACTGAAGCCAAAGAGAACTCCACCCCAATATGGTTACATATTCAGCTTAATGAAGCCAATAATGTGCATAAATGCCAAATAATTTTTAAGGAAGCCACGTGTACTAGCGCGTTCTTAAAAGTGCCGAGTGTAAGTGCTTCCCCAGATGGCGTAGGTTCGAAACCTGTTGGGGATCGGATTGAAGTTGTCGGGAGAAATCCTTTTTAAGGAAGTCAAAATCGCCAGTTGGCAACCCTGGTTGCCTCTAGATTCAACAAGCTTGCTCTGTGCGTGAGATGGGATTTGGCATTGAGCTAGTTAAATGATTCAAAACTGGAATTTGCGATTTCAGGGAGTCAGTGGCAGAATTGCTCTCTCAACTGCTATGCTTGAACAAGAGCAATGCATAAAGAATCAAGTCACCTGGCACCCTTGCTGTTGGACTGCTGAAATGAGCTCAAAACAAATCTCCATTGACCTAACCAGGGTTGCCAACTGGCGATTTTGAAACGTGTCTGGCAATAGAAAAATTAATCTGGCGAAATCAGCTGATCTGGCGATAAATCTGGTGATTTTGATATCACTGGCGATAAATTTGGCGATTCTTGTATTTATGGAGATAAATTTGGCAAAATGAGCAAATTTGGCGAAAAATTAGGCAAATTCGGGGAAATTTGGTGAAAATTTTTGGCAAAATCGACCATTTTTGGCGATAACTCAGGCAAATTTTGATTCTCTCTTTATGATTTTGACTTTCATTCTGACTGAAAACCAAGGATTAAATATTTTAGATGATGATAACTAAAGGGTTATTGGGTTAAGGTTTTTTTTTCATCCTAGCTTGGACCAAAGTATTGTTTCTTTATTTGATTGTGCCTTTACCAAGAACAAGACAATTTTGTTTCGGTCTTTTGCTGTAGAACTTACTTCCTCCCTCTTTGTGACGAATCTATCCATTAGACAACCCATTATCAATTTTTAAGTCTCATCTAGACGATTTTTATCCACTATATGTGACCTGTCCCAAGTTAAGGGACTTTATCGGGCAGCTAATACCGACTCCCTTACAGTCCAATGCTTTTATGAGACATGACTTTTCCCCACTCGGGTTTTATTTTTATTTTTTGACTTTTACATAGAACAACACTCTGTGTACCAATTAAAATCGCTAAATAATGCAGACTAGAATTTTTAACAAGAGAGTTTTGGAAAAAGAGACTGTTATAAGGTCAAAAGCTTCGGTAAACGTATGTGTAACTGATTTTGAAAAAAAATCCCAAATTTGATTATCCTAATAGTAGGGCCTATTGAAATTCAAAATAAACTATGCATCCTATAACTTTTCGATTGCTCTCGTTTGGTTTTGGTTACACCCTCTTTATGGTTTACTACTCAATCTATTATCATATGGTCAAAATACAGGGCATGAGCAATGTCATTGGTATAAAAATTAGTTTTTTACTGTTTGAGTGAACAAGTCACATTATTGGTATTTTTTAATGGCAATTGGTCAGATTTCGTTAACGTAATACAATTAAAAATGTTTTTAAAAGTATAAGTTTCATAGCATTTCAGAAAAGATAGTTATTTAGCATCAATAAGATTTCAATTTTGTTCACAAACACAAACTAAAAGTCGTTCAAAGTGCTTCAAACAAAAATTTATTAAGGAAAGTCAATATGGCGGCTTTCCGTTTTTCTTCGAGAACTTTTGTCACGAAATGTGTATCAAAAGATAAAAGTTGAAATGAAAGTTAAAAAACAAAACAGAAGAATTGACCATTTGAGGTATTCCTTGAAGATTACTTCAGCATGATTGACTATTTATGTACAGAAGGTTGTTGGTAAAAAGAAATTTGGCGAAAATCTGGCGATTTTTTAAATGAGGTGGCGAATTCTGGCGAATTTCGGTGGCAAATCTGGCGATAAGAGCCGTCGAAGACCTGGCAACCCTGGACCTAACTGGAGTTACATTTCTGTCTATATAAAACTGTAGGTCGTACGACATCCAGTAGTCAAGATCTATGGCTCATTCCAGTCATCAGTCTCAACCACAGACCGTATAGTGGCTCGACCTCGCTTCGTGCGAGAAAAAGGTGGACAACTTTGCTTCATCAGCTGGTACATAACACTACACCCTAAAATGGTGGGAATTTTGAACTTTTCAAAATTTTGCCAGCGTGGCCAAATCCTGAACAAACTCAACGTACCGTACGTTCTTTGTTCTCGACGCGAGCGAACGTCGTTACTTCTGAGCACGCGGTCGCACTGAGATTTTGAAGCTAGCGCAGCTGGGCCAAGTGGTGTCACTTTTCCCTCGCCGACGGTACGGGCCAATGCGACATCTAGTCATTATATGATCTGTGGTCTCAACTAGTGATGGGACGAGACGGTATTTCCAATACATGAGACCAACTGATGCCGGTCTCAATTAATACATCTCAGAAGCTGGCATCAATACTGTATCAAGTCTTACGAACGAAATGACAGCTACAAAAGGTGTCCGCCACCGATTGAACCTATTCGTATTTAACAATTTTGTTAAAGCGTGTAATCGAAATCTAACTCTCTTTTGAGGTATTTCTAATATGCATGGAGACCATGACCTTTATTGACGCCGTATCAAATAGCTTTTTGACTGATATTGTCTGTTTCAATATGGTTCCTTTGACATTCAAATCTCAGTTGCTAGTCACACTTCTTAGCCAAGTTGACTAGAGTGTGGTAATAATGTCGTGATTTGCCACCTGATTTCAATGTTGATGGGCTTCAGCAAATGGAAATTTCAAATAAAAACTGTGCAATAACGAGTTAAATAAAATCTTGCGTTGCAACATAATAACATAAGCAATCGTTAAATAAAATATTCTCCGACAATTTGGAGGATGTAACATAAGTTTTTGTGTTAATGAAAAAGATTTCACGTTACACTTTCAGCGGTTCTTCAGGTATTTTTCTTTAAAACTCTGAAGCCAACATGTTATGCCAAGTTGTGGAATCGACGAGATGTTCCTTGATTTGAAATTTATATTGTTTAAGTTTAAAACAACGGAAAAATAAATCTAGATATTTCGTGCCTTCAAACTGAAACCGATCGAACACCAGAGAAAAAAGCAAAACCCAATTTGAGCAATTTTGGCAACACTTCGCATGTCTCACTTGGTCTCAAGTCGGAATCAAGACCAGCGAGACTTTCATGGTATTGGTCTGGTCTCATACTGTATGATACATTGCTGGTATCAGCCCCATCAGTTGTCTCAACACAATTTTTAAGATGACGTTCTTGATTACATAGGAGTGTTGTGGGTTCTTGGATTGGAAATAGGAAATTATGGGAGGGGCGTTTCATGCAAGGGGCAATCATACTTCGTTTGTGTTTCTTTTGGCTTTTGCGTAAGACCAAAACTTGATCCATGGACAAGTTCATTGCCGTCAGTTGTATGAGTGTAGGAAGGTCATTTGTCTGTTCAATGTTCTTTTCCATGTTTCTGATCCTTAGATCAATTATAATCACTAGATAGCGTGCAAGCTTTAGTCTGGCTGATTTGGCAAGCAGGGCGGAATGGGCGGAATCCGTTGAATTCATGAGGAAAATGTCTCCATCACAACTGTTGAGCGGGCAATTAGTGTGACCAAACATGCGAATCAAGACCAACTTTTCAAAACTCGTTCTTGAAGCCACAAGTCAGTTTTTGTCCATATACGCATGGGATTAACCCCACATAACGCAAAAGCTTAAATTTGTGTTCTTCCTACCAATGACTTATTCAACGTATTGTCAAAAAAGTTCCTAGTTGTAGTATTCTATCCATGGCATGGTCACCTAATGACGTCTTCCGTTCTTTCAAGAAAGTGGCCACTAGCAATAACAAAGAATGACCCAAAAACATTACTGAATTCCACATTTGACTCATTACTTGCATGGTTGACATTTGCCTGGTCACACATTTCAAATGTTCCCGCACTTTTGTCCGCTAAACAGTTGGCGACCGGAGACACATTTTTAGGCTTACACTCGGTCTAGTAATAATAGAAGTCAATGTTCTGATCACACGTCGCTGTTTATTTTCTTCAAGAGTTCCTGCTTTCAAGTTGTTTTTGATTAGTTGGGCTTGAAAGTCTTCCTGAATGTGACTTTCACTTTGATCTCGAACGTGACCGGCTTTGGCACTTGAACTTGAGCTTGAAGTTTTATTTTAAGTTCGGAATAAGAATCATAGACACCGAAACCTAAAAAACGCAGATTGGACACAGTTCAAAAGATTAGTGGCACTAACTCTTCTAAACAAAGCACCTCCAAACACAGATCATATAATGACTAGATGTCCGATTGGCCCGGTCCGTCGGCGAGAGAAAAGTGACACCACTTGGCCTAGCTGCGCTAGCTTCAAGATCTCAGGGCGATCGCGTGCTCAGAAGTAACGACCCTCGATCGCGTTGAGAACTAAGTACGTGCGGTACGACGAGTTTTTTCAGGATTTAGCCACGCTGGCAAAATTTTGAAAAGTTCAAAATTCCCACCATTTTAGGGTGTAGTGTTATGTTCCAGCTGATGAAGCAAAGTTGTCCCCCTTTTTCTCGCACAAAGCGAGGTCTAGCCATTATATGGTCTGTGCCTCCAAACAATTGGAGTGCAAATACTATAGAAGGGGAGGTTTGCTTGCTAGAAACCGCTATAAACCGCGCCCTTGATGAGGTTGCGCCTCTCAAAGAAGCCGGTGCCAAAAAAGCCAATCATGAATGGTATGACACGGAACTACAACAAAAAAGAAAGAAACTAAAAAAGCTATGGAAAAAACAGAAGTTTACAATCACAAAAGGCAACATAGAAATGTACAGGGACTATAGAAAAGAGTATATGAAGGACATAGTCAAGAAAAAACGAGAGTACTGGAGAAAATTCACCGAAACTATTAATAATGTAGGAGATATGGCTAAAACAATAAAAGCCATTGCAGTAGACGAAATCCCAATCGCTTCCCTAATAAAGCACACAAAGAGTCCTAACGAATCCCTCGGGAAACTGCTAGATGAGCACTTTCCTGGGTCAAAATCTCAACCACACCCAGACTACGACAACTGGATCTCCTCCCTGAAAGGATCAACAACGGTAACTTATTACGAATGGCTATCTCAAAGCATGATTAAAAAGGCAATAAACTCCTTCCCGGATAACAAGGCGGCAGGTTTGGATGAAATTAAACCCCTGATACTTAAGAAATTACCTGGATATGCCAGATTGAGATTATCGCACATCTATGGGGCATGTATTTCGTTGGCATACACCCCAAGGCAATGGAAACATGCAAAAACAGTATTCATACCAAAAGGAGGAAGGAAAGACCCTTCTCTCCCAAGGTCATATCGTCCAATATCACTGACTCCATTTCTGTTTAAAACACTGGAAAGGCTCGTGCTTTGGAGGATTGAAGACACGGCAAATCCTGGCAAATACATACACCAAAATCAATTCAGATTCATGAAAGGCAGATCAACAGAGATTGCTCTATCAAAACTAGTCGATACCCTTGAAAAAGCAGTCCTAAGGAATGAATATGGTCTAGGAGTGTTTTTAGACATCCAAGGTGCATTTGACAATCTTAAATACCAGGCCATTGAACACGGCATGAGAAATCACGGAGTATCACAAGAGATCTCCCAATGGTTCTCGGAATACTTAAAAGGTCGCACATCGACTGCAGAGTTTGCTGATGCGAAAGAAACCCGTATCCTAACTAAAGGAGTCCCCCAAGGAGGAATACTATCACCTCTTATGTGGAATTATGCTTTCGATAGTCTATTGAAACTATTTGATAACAGCGCTATTAACATCATCGCCTTTGCCGATGACGCTGCTCTTATAATTACGGGCCACGATCCAAACATCTTGTCCGATCTCATGAACCAAGCCTTGGAACAAGTGAAAAAATGGGGAAATGGTCACAGTTTGATATTCTGTCCGCACAAAACCAAAGCCGTCCTTTTTTCAAGGAAAAAGAAAAAATCTAAGACAAAGCCGATTGAATTAAACGGAAAAACAATAGACTACGTGGACAGTGTAGTATATCTGGGAGTCACGTTAGACAAAAGACTATCATGGCATCAACATATCACAGAAAAATGTAACCATACCAAGAGGCTAATGACCCGCATAAATGGAAGCTTTGGAATAACAAATGACCCTTCCCCCAAATTGCTAGCTTGGGTATACAAAACCATGATAAGGCCCAAAGTGTCGTACGGAGCTATGACATGGGTTCAAGCAACTCAAACAAAAGGTAATATAAAGAAACTAGACCGAATCCAGCGTCTAGGTCTTCTAACACTGGGAAACATCCGGAGCTCTACCCCGACTCGGGGCATAGAGATGATATTGGGCATCCCCCCTTTACACTTACATGTGAGGTCGGTAGCGCAAAATCAATATGTCAAGAATTTCCTTTCCCTCAGCCGAGAGGCGTGGGATGGACTTGGAACAAATAATAAAATTGGCCATAGAAAGTGGTTGCAAAAAAAGTCTACCGAAAGACATAGGAAATTCTTGGATCAAAATACCACAAAGGGAAAAAACTGTATCCCCATGCCAGAATTCTACCCAAACGGAGGGAATGAGGCAACAACGGGCCTACAAATTTGGACAGACGGGAGCAAGAACGAAATTGGCACCGGCTCGGCAATTTACATAGAGAACGATAAGTCATACGAACAATTCAAACTCCCTGAATATTGCAACATTTTCCAAGCAGAAATATATGCCCTCACCAAAGCTTCACAAAAGGCGCTTACTTTGGTGGCCAAGAAAAAATGGAGTGAAGTTGTTATATACACTGACAGCCAATCAGCAATTAAAGCCATTTCAAGTGGAGACGACAACACCCTCACCCTAAAATACTGTATAGAGGCAATGACAAACTTGGCTATGAGAACAACGGTAAAAGTCATATGGGTGCGGGGTCACTCAGGTGTTGAAAATAATGAGATCGTTGATCGCCTTGCAAAACAGGCGATCGAAAAGGGGAAGGCAAGCTTTGTTCTCCCACCCACTTCCAAAGTACAAGCAAGTTTAAAGGCCGAACTACAAAGGCTATAGAGTATTGAATGGATGAGTTTGCCTTACTTTAGGCAAACAAAGATATTCTTACCAAAACAAATGGACCAACACTTTGCCAACAAAGTGATAAATATAAAAAGAACGGAGGTTGGCCAAATTGTCCGACTTCTGACAGGACACGCTTTTGTAAGATACTGCCAGTTCAAAATAGGCCTGGACAGCAAAGATCTTTGCAGGAAATGTGGTCTCGAACCAAAGACAACATTTCACCTTCTTTGCAGATGCCCTTCATTAATGGAGACAAGGGACCAGTACCTCCAAAGACATGTTATTGACGAGGGGACGTACATCATGAATAACATAGAACCGCAGAGGATTATAAAATTCGCCAAAAGAGGAAACTTAGAGATGGACTTATCAAACTAATAGAAAAAAGATGCAAAACAACACCAAACCCTAATAATCGACTTCATGAGGATACCAACAGACGACACCTATAAACCTAGATAAGTTGCAAAGCTGATGAATAGTAGGAGGGCGGAAAAATTGCTGAATAGCAATACCGCTCATAGTTGTAAACACCATAACCCTACTGAAATAATAAAAATAAAAAAAAGTATCATAGACCTAGTCATAGTCAAATGAGGCATTTGTACGACTTTTTGTGTTTTGTGAAATCTCGCAACCTTTCAACTGCGACTTTGCTTACTAAACCCAAAGGGGATCATCAGAATGCTTGAAAATCTCATGAATTATCCGATTTTTGCACAACTATGTTAATATTGCTCTACTTTGTCAGCCACAAAGGGTAACAAATCATATGGGATGGCAAATTTGAGCAAAACTTGGTGAGTTTTGGATTGATTTCAAATCGACTTGACTTTCTGTAAATGAATAACTTGGTCAACAAGTGGTGACTCTTTACAAAAAATAAGCATCGCCAAGAATAACCCATTGGACACACTTTCAGCGTTGGTTCAATGCAAGGTTTGAAGAAAGGGTTGATCTTAAAAATCATTTGCAATTCGTCTAGCTGTGCCTTAAAGGACATCAACGGATCACTTCTGATGTGTTCTGAACAACAAATACAGGGCATCAGATTCAAGACAACAATTTTGGATGAGAAAAATCTTATTTACAGGACAGTGTGTCGCCCAAGTAAATATAAAGAGCGCTGGGGCCGCAATCACTGCAATGCTCACAATGAGGCCGCTCATATACTGCGCCATCTATTTTTCGAAGGATTCATGAAGCTTCTCTTGGCTTAGCAATGGACGCAACTTGTAAGCCTAAGTTCCACCAACATCTGGGCCCGTTTTCTTATTCCGAACTTAAGGTACAACTTCAAGTCCGACTTTAAGTACCAAAGTCGGACTTATTTAAAGCCGAACTTGAAGTCACATTCTCGAAGATTTTCAAGTCCAACTCAATCAAGAACAACTTAAAGCAGGAACTCTCAAAAAAAAATGAACAGCGGCGCTATCATCTTCAATATGATCGGGCGTCAACATCAAAAAGGGCGTTAAACAAACAAATGACCTTTCAACACCTCCAAGACACAACGAACCCATGGGTGTGGAATCAAAAAAGAATTGTGGACGAGAATGGAACATTGACTTCACTTCCAAATCCATCTTTCATCGCCCCATGGTCACAGCTGCCGCGCCATTACCACATCTTTCATTTCAAAGTGGTGTTCAAGATACGTATGTACAACTGACGGCAATGAACTTGTCCATGGATCAAGTTTTGGTCCTAGGCAAAAACCCAATTATACGTGATTTTGATGGAAATAAAAGCCCCTGGCATGGAATGCCCCTATCAAAATTTCCTGTCTTTAATCAGGAACCCCTGAGCTTTAATCCAAGAACCCACAACACTCCTATGTAATTAAGAACGTCATATTGGAAAATGTGTTGAGAACGATGACCGTTATGAGCATGATGCCAAAAAAGCAAAAAAAAAACGGATTGATTAGTTGCTTCAAAGAAAAGAGGACTTGGTTTAATCTTACTCCGGAGAAATGTTCATAGAAGAGTAACTTGACGGAACAGACTGGACCGTGTCCCGGACTCTCCTTGAATTCGCTATTCTTAATTCAAAAGATGCTCCAAGTTATTCATTTGTATTATCCCCTATCCTTACGAGTTAAAAAGATGTAAGTTTCCAACCCGGAAAATGAATAAGCGTTTTCCGTATCCTTTAATTCTGCAAACCTTAGGGACACTTTGTTTTGTTCGGAAACCTTCTCGAAACTTATTTTCTTAAAACACAGCATTTGGTTAGTGTTTTTAAGCAATTTTGAAAACTTGGCAACTTAATCCACAATATGCTTGATTATTATCAATAACCGCAAAAAACGATAAAATTCCGCTCGACTTTTGAAATATCTGGGTGCCACAGTTACATTTTACCTTGTTATCCACCTTATGGCAAAAAAATCGCAATACATGTATCCATCTTTGGTCTCGTAAAGCTGTCGTCTACTTTGAAGGCGCAGTTTCCATCTCATTTTTGATAACTAAGACTGGGCGAACCAATCTTGAAGGATCGAAATTAAAGGGAAAATGTGAGATGACTGAGGATATGGGCCCTGGCCGCGGGCATTTATTGGCTTGTTAAGTACCATTTTTGGACTCAGGTGATTAGGCGGTTCCAACAGTACCCAAACAATTTCCGTCCGAGGTAGTTGAAGGTTTCAAGTAACACTAACAAACACCTTATTTTTGAGTTAAACAAATGGAAAACAAATAAAAGATATATTTTTTGTTTCTAGCACATGTAGAATGTTAATATTGATGATTAATGAATTGATTTTGAATTTCATGATGATTATATAGCATTTCAAATTAAAGGGAATTTTTACTTCAATTCCTGGTTTCCCATTTTGACTGTGAGGAATGTCAGAAGCCTGCTTATTGAGTCCATCCAACTTCAACTATGAGATTGTTGGGAGTCGAAAAAGAACCAAAATGGAAGAAAAATCTGGCTGGCTAGCTCCAGCAAATTGTGAATGACAATCTCTCGCAAAATGTGCGTCATTTGAATCCACTGCATTAGACTAGCCATGGTAAAAAAGCTCTGGCAAAGGAATGAGTGGACCGATCTTCAAAAACTTTTTTCCTCTGGTTTCTAAGCTGCAATGAAGCAAATTTTATTTTGGTAAGTTGTCCCACTGTTTCTTCAGAGAAGCCCAATTCGCGCCCAATTGATTGAAGTGACACCACGAAATCCTCATCCACCAATTTTTGGATCTTGTCAGCTAGGTTTTCATTCTTTTGGCCCTTTCGTGGATTTTCTGATACCCATCAGCCTCATAGTTGTAACTAAATTCAATATGCTGGTTTCCGACACTCCTCACAGTTTTCAGAGACGTTTTAGTAAAGCTCAGAAATCTCACAATTGTCCTTTTCTGTGCGAATTAGAATGAGGATGGCATGCCTTTTCAAAGATTCTGGGAACATTAATTCTACAATTCCCTTCATTTTTCAACCGCTACCAATGCAATCTTATCTTTCATAACAATCAAAGAAAAGTCGCCATATGCTATCAAAGTCATTTTTGTTGTTTTTCTTCGCCTCCTTTGCATAATAAAATTTTCCGTAAGTCAATTTTGAGTTTAGTTATGTCTTTTTTCTCTTGCTTGCAGAAAAATGATACAGTTACATACTAGAACAAGAAATGTTGGGGGGAAAGAAAAAAGGTTCAAAGTAAAAGAATTCCATCCAACATGGCCTACAAAATATTAAATCTAAAGAGGCGTTCACTAGCAACCGAAATTGAAAGTATTGAGTCAAATCAATCGAAACATGCACTTGCTCGCTAACAACTAACTTGCAACACGTTAATACAAGGTCGAAAGATGTTGTTGCCCTCATTCCCGCAATATCATGGCTCAGTAATGTAAAAATATTACTTACTTGAATTATTCTTCGGTCACATTCGACAACAAATACGGATGAGGTGGAATTATTAGTCCGGTCCGCTGTTCTTAAGGGAACAAGGAACCATAATTTCCGTCTGAAAAGGGATAATCAAAAGCAAAATTGAAAAAGTCTTTGAGATTCCAACGGGAGACAACATCTTGTGCACAGATTGGCAGACATTATTTGCCAAATTTGATTCCCATATGATTGAATTTTCCAGAATGAATTAAATTTAATCACTCACGTTTGTGGTTTCGCCAGAACTAAAAATGAACAACTCAAAAACCAAATTTGAGCCATAAGTAATGTGCATGCGTCAGGTTTTGCCTTGGATCGTGAGTAGAGCGGCCGAAAATATTTAATTTTCAAGGCCAAATATTTTAATAATATTTAAGGAAAAAACATAAAAACATTTAAGAAAATATTTAAAAAGCACCCAATTATTTAAAAAATATTTAAATTTGTAGGTATTCAGGGGAAATAAATTGGTATTTTTAGAGCTTCTTCAGTATTCAAAATCCAAATTTTTGATGAAAATTTTGCAACGACGAAAATGCATGTAGACAAATCTTTGGCGGAAGACATTCATACCATGTAGTGAAAATCGGTTATTCTTGACAGTCTTTATTTTTACCCTAGATTTAATCAAAATTTTATTGGCCAAGATTTGGTTGAACATTCAACCCAGAGTTTCCCGAATTTTCTTTTGGTTGGAGCTGTGCTTTTCTTTTCTAGATTCAAATCCGTTAATATAATTTTCAAGGCCAAATCGACCAAATATTTATTTCCCACGCAGAATACTTTTCTAATTTATTTGTTGACTGTTCACCTCAAAAATTGGCTTAATAATTAAAAAAAGGGAGATCTTGAAAGTAATGTTTTGGGAAGGTCAGATTGTTTGCCAATATTTCAAAAGATATGCGGAAATCATGACGATTCTTGATATAATTCAAAGAAACCAAGGGAATTTTCCTTTTGTTTTGGAAGAAAAAGCCCAAATATTTAAAAAGTGCTTAATACGGTAAAATATTTAAATTAAATATTTTTATATTTAATTAAATATTTTCGGCCGCTCTAAACATGAGGAATTTGATATCATGTAAGAGTTGCTTAACTGAATCAGAAACCTGAAGGATTGCAGTAAACTGACGCTGATTTCCAAGAGGGATCTTAGATGAACGGTGCCTTCAGATTGAGTGCATTGGAATTTAGGTGATGAACAGTTACAATTGCTCATGGTCTTAATTTCGTTTAATTGCTTGGGAAATACAGATATCTGAGATTTAATCTGAAGGCTGAAAGAATTACAGTTTTGCTCTGGTGTACGGATGCGTCTACCATCATCGAGAATTCGAGGAATTCTTTAGTAACTGAACTGCTAATCAAATCTTCTTAGTCCAGTCCACCAGAGAGTCTTAGTCATGAGTGAGAACCTGCATCCCTTCCCGTACAAGCTACATACGTCTCGAATTTCCCTTCAGGAAAAATAGCCCCTCCGCACTTTTGACCAATAACGGTTGGAATCAAGAAGAACATTGGTAGAATTTGAGTGCCTGCGTAGTTGATAGTTGGCTACAGCAAGTACGTGATTTCTTTACCAGGGAGACCCACCTTACGGCATCCCAGACTTAGATCATTGCACTCACTTCTCCGGTACTAGGGGGCATGTGGAGTGTGTACCACATGAAGACTAGGATTTGCCAGCGTTAGTGCGGTTCAAGCGATCTCCGAGTGCCATTGAATTGCACGAGGAGCCCATCAAGCAAGCGAAGGAGGAGAGAAAAAAGACGACGATCGACTATTTTGTAAAACCGGTAGAGGGGGAAAAGCGGACTCGGTGATCAAAGGGGAAAAGCAGAGTACGCGTTTACAGTCGGCTTACTTGCCGGCAAACCGAGGATGGGTAGAATTCTGAATTATAAGCGAAACCGCATCATTCAAGCACATTTACGAGACTAAGAAAGAGGCCTCTTTAATCATGACCAGCACCTCCTGATTTCCAGTGAAAAGAACGAAAATCGTTTTGAACCCACCAGCTGAGTGTTTCTCGAATGTCCCCTCTGTGAGTCTGTCAGGAATGCGGGAATGCTACGGAAGTTGATTGACAGGCGAAAAAAGAGATTCGAATGCATTGTCTGACAGAACCTGATACGATCATTATAAAGTATTTGTTCGAAGAGTTGCTTCCATTTCCTGTGATCGAAAGTTCCGTTAGACCACGCCAGTGAAACGAATTCCTTCCTGTTCAATAATGAGATCCTACGAGATTTCTTGTAACTTCCAAGTTGGCAAGTGAAGCGGTGAATGAATGAGAATTGATTCGGAAAAATCGCTACAAAAAATAACAAATATTCTGTGACGCACAATGAACGGACTAGAACGTTTTCAAAAGACAATCTTGGCTTGGCCAGCCCTTCTTTTGATTCTAACGAACCCTTTTTGCTTGGGAAACGACCAATTTCTCAGCCTTAGAGCTACGTGCTTGCCCGACAAAATTACTATTTCACTACGGACCCAAGACCCATTTGATGGGCTCATCTACAGCCGAAACTTTCCCTCCACTTGCCGAGTGGCCGGAAGTCAGCAAAGCCCAGTGACCACTTTGATTATGGAAGCTGAGAGGTGTGGCATTCAGACTCGATCAGATGGAAGAGAAGTGGATCTTTACGTTCAACAAGATCCCATCTTTCAGCAAGTGATTGATGAACAATTTCTGATTCAGTGCCAACCGGGTGTGGAAGAAGGGGTTGTTCAATACCGAAACAGTAAGAACCCGAGCCAACAGAGTTTCTCGCGGGATGTGACCGTGGTGTCCAAGTTCGTGGGAAGAAGCAATAAGAAACCGTCACCACCGAGTTTGCTCCGCTCCTTGATTCCACCGGCAGTGTCCAACCTATTTCAACGTCGAATGGGCGAAGCCGCTCAAGAGCAACCCGACGAACAGCCTTACTTTGCCAATTTGATTAATACCAAACTTGACGTGATTGCTGATGCTCCTGTTTGGGTGGAGAAACCAGAGCTCCCGGCTCTAGACCCTCAATACAGTCGTCGTCCAAGCCCTTCTCCTGGGCATGTCGCTCAAGAAAACGGCCAGAGAATGGGTTGGATGGAATTGGAATTACCAGAAGATGATACTTATCCACGCTCTGGCGAGGTCGCTCAACTGGTTATGAGGTTGAAACAATCCGGAAGTCACGACACAATGGTCAGTAATTGCGTGGCTCATTCTGGCAACCCTCATAACAAGAAGAGTAAAGATTTAACTGACTTTCGTGGTTGCTCGTTGGATCAATCGGTTATGTCAGATTTCCAAGCTGCCTTCAATTCCCGGACGGGTGTGAAAGTTGTCCGAGCGGAGTTTCCTTTGTTCAGATTTCCTCACGAGAATTATCTTCACATTAAGTGCAACATCTTAGTGTGCAAGAAGAATTGTCCGGTGGCCAAATGTCAAGACTCCACATTTGACCATGAACCTCAAGAAGAATTCACCAAAGTCAGTATTATTGATAAGTTCATGCTGGAAACACATGCGAAAGTTCAGCAACCAATTATAAGAAAACCTTCTGTCTTGGTCGAGAATAAAATGCCGACATTAATTCGGCTCCAAGATATATCTCGCGAGAAAGAAGAAGCCCCCACAACCATGAAGGAAGTTCAAGAGCCCGATCGTCTCACTCAGGAGGAGATCCAAGAGGTCGAGGAAACCGTCGTTGAGCAGAATCTTGTCAAAGACGACGGAGAATCACTCCTTTGTCTGTCTCCATCTCGATTAGCCTTGGCCTTTGGTCTACTTTTAGTCGTGCTATTGGTAGCTTTGGTGTTCTCTTGCACTCTCTGGATGAGGTCAAAGTCCTTTTTCCGCCGAACAAAGGCCGTTCCTCCTCCTCCACCATTGATAACTCGTTCAGCCGGGAATTTGGCACCTCCCCCAGCAACCCTAAGAAGAGGTCCCCCTCTCATGTTTCCTAATCGTGGGCGAATGCCGCCTTATATTCGAGTTCTGCAATAACACAACCCAAACCTGAAAGCTTGTGATATGCCCCACATAAATTTGAAGATCAATATTTGTCTTGTTCTCAACATCCTGAGAAAAAATAAATACCTTCCTGGTCATTGTTACTCAGCAAGTCACCTTCACAACTTTCACCGCGAGGTTTTGTTTGCCTGGGGATATTTTGTTTCAATTCGAACGGACAAGGCGATCGAAATGAAAAACTTCCCAGGGGGAGAATATTTGCAAACTTTTGGGTGCAATCGTCATCGGTTGCGCTTGAAAATTCAAGGTTTGTTCGTTAACAATCTAACAGCATGTCACGGTTTTTCTGGATTCAAGAACATTTGAATATCTGGGGCAAGAAAGCGCAAATCACTCTTCGACCACGACCTCCAATGATTAGCAAATTATCTCCTAATCACGTTTGATTCAAAACAAGGTCAGGCTACCATCATCTGCCATTTGTCATTCACCGCATGAGTGACCAAATCATGCCACAATGCGAATCAATCGTCCAACAGGTTCATGATACGAGATTGTGGAGGCCTATTAAACGCAAAGTTACGAGATCCTTTCAGTGGAGAGATCTGAGCTGAATCCCCATAACAACTCACCCCGGCTCTACGTACATACTACATGTATACAGACCGGTTATCTCCTGATAAGGCGAGTTTCTAAGGCCAATGGGTGAACAAACCTTAGCTTGGAGAGTCAGGATTTTAGAACTTAGTTGTGACTAGTCAATTGTTCTCGCAAGACGGTGCTGCGAAACCGTATATTGTACGACATTTTGAAATCATGGAGGCTCGAACATGGTCCCTAGTTTGCTTCTTAGCTTTCCTATCCCAGACCCATGGACTCGATAACGGGCTTGCTCTCACTCCACCCATGGGCTGGATGTCATGGGAGCGATTTCGTTGTAATACCGATTGCAAAAATGACCCATTGAACTGCATCAGGTAATTCAACTCTGACTGGATCTGTTGGTCTTAAAAGAGGCACAAGTACTAGTATTGATTGACGCCGGAATCATTGTAATATTGCAATCAAACTAGGGTGAGATTGAATGTAGTAGAATTTAGTGAAGATGAAGTAGAAAGAGACCACTTGATACGAATGTAGCTGTGTTTGGTTTAGTGCGCTTCAATTGTGTGAGAATCGTTCAACCGAACGAAAAGAGCATGGAAAAGATAAGTAAACTCGTGAAAGCGCAAACAGAGCCAACGGCAAATTAAATGGAGGAAAGTGATTTTCTGCTGCCAATTTTCACCGTCTCCCAATATCCTCCTGCGCTCGATGTGAACATGTACAAAGAGATGATGTGTTCTTTATTGCCATCTAAGTCGGGAAAAGAAGATAAGAGCTACAAAGCCGTGAAATATTGATGGCAATTGAGATAATGAACCTAAACCGAGTTCTGTTTTACAACATGCATTGTACGTACGTCCTAGTGCGGATAGATTGTTGGAAATCCAGGCCAAGGAGGCTCCTACTATGGCATTTTTTGTCATTTAATCGGGTGAGAACATCTATTCTAGCGAGAACTTGTTCAAGACAATGGCAGACGAGATGGTTTTAAAAGGGTTCAAGGATGCAGGCTACGAGTACATTATCATTGACGACTGTTGGTTAGATCATCAAAGGGACGAGAACGGAAAACTTACGCCAGATCCGGAGCGTTTCCCGTCAGGTATCAAGGCCCTCGCAGACTACGTAAGTTGGTTGCTCAAACGTTGCCTTGGATTTTATTTTTTATAAAACCTGTTAGTTCAAAATAGGTCCATAATCTTGGTTTGAAATTTGGCATCTATGAGGATTATGGCAACTTTACCTGCGGTGGATACCCAGGAATTTTGGGTTACCTTGAACAAGATGCTCAGACTTTCGCTGAATGGGAAGTAGACTACATCAAGTTGGATGGGTGTTATGTGGATATCCATCAAATGGACACCGGTAAGTAAAAATGATCGAGCTTGTTCTGGGTGCAACCTATCCAGTGCATCATCATCATTACATGAACCAACCAAGTGCGACGAGTACGTAGTACAAGTAAGTCTGCAATGGCTTGCTCAGGCTGCTACTACTGCACACTGATTGCGGTAACAGGTGCAATCAGGGGGCGATGGAGGTATTGTAGGTGGTACACTCTCGCGCGAAATCGTTGTATTGCAAAACAGTTCTCGAGTTTCGCTCATTATTTCGGCCTCATGATACAATTGTTTTATCCCTTTTGCCATAATGAACGAGATTAGGGTTTTAACTCGCACCTTAGCTCCAAAAATGGGGTGACTAGACTAGATGAAATAAACACACAAACATTGCTGCGCATTTTCCCTACAATTACTTTATTTGTTTGCTTGCTCCTTGAGAATTAAGCTGAACACAAACTAGGGCACTAGGTCATTGCGCTTGAAAACACAACAATACTAATCTTACAGGTTATCCCGATTTTGGCGATTATTTGAACAAGACCGGCCGTCCCATTGTGTACTCTTGTTCTTGGCCGGCTTATTGGGAGGATGAGGTGCCAGATTACCCCAAGATTGCGCAGTACTGCAATCTCTGGCGGAACTACGGCGATATTCAAGACAGCTGGACAGACGTCTTGGACATCATTGACCATTATGGCGACCAACAAGACGTATTTGCGCAATTCGCAGGACCAGGACAATGGAACGACCCCGACATGGTAAAGACAGTTTGGCTCAGGATTCAAGTTTTGAACGAACAGGCAAAATGAAGGCATTAATTTTGTCGGCTTCTTTTTCTCTCTTTGAAATTAGCTCATCATTGGCAATTTTGCCCTGAGCTTGGAACAGTCCAAGCTACAAATGGCTGTTTGGGCCGTGTTGGCCGCTCCTTTAATCATGTCCAATGATCTTCGGAGCATTCGTCCCGAGTTCACAGAGATTTTGACCAACCGAAACGTGATCAAAATCAATCAGGATCCCTTG
Organism: Tigriopus japonicus; assembly: GCA_010645155.1. NCBI lineage: Eukaryota > Metazoa > Arthropoda > Copepoda > Harpacticoida > Harpacticidae > Tigriopus > Tigriopus japonicus. Next base: position 640,470 of record JAAGOF010000064.1, on the reverse strand, counting down.
GGTCACCAAGGAAGACGCATGTTCCAGGATAAGGTTCTGAATAGAAATTTGCTTCTCAATTTTGATCGTCGTATTGAACTTTTGTCTAACTTGTAGAAGCGACAAATCGACATCTATGTGAAACAAGTCCTTCCCATGGCCAGTGGAAACACTTCCGGTGCCGTGGTTATCATGTATCGCGGTAATGATGGAACCCCTGTTGAAGTGGAATTCACACCCGAACAAATCGGACTGTCGCATTCCAGTGGGTACACCATGTTCGAGGTGTTCGAAAATGAAGAACTAGGGTCGGTGATGCCCGCCGAAACTGTCAAAGTGAAAGTCAACCCCAACGGTAGTAAAACTCGATTTATTAAAAAAGCACAACAGCCCAATATCTTGTCCCTAACTTTGGTTACTTCTTTGTTTTAACAGGCGTACAACTCTTGAAATTGGTGGCTAATTCGGCCCGAAAATCTGATGAATTCGGTTCCTCATGGCATCCGAATGCTATAGAATCCGCCGATTCCTTGTCTAGTATTAAAGTGTCGTCAATGGGGAAGACTGGGTGGAAAAGCGATGATGATTTGTAAAAGGCACAGTTGCAACCTGATTGAAATACAGCAATTGTTTTTAATTCTTCATTTAATATAGAGAGCGAAAATGATAATGACAACGTTTTGAGATCGATGCGGTTGATGATTTAGTTAAGGGTTGGGGGAGGGGGATGATAATAGGCAACATTGTATATTTTTTCATACATTCATGAAGACAATCGTAGACCTTTTAAGGGCTTCGGGTTGTCAGTGTCGGTAAGTTGATGTTACCGCCTAATTCTGGCAGATGAGCGTTTTCCTTTCCCCTTTCCTTTTCCCACGCTACTTTCTTGAGGTTCTTCTGTTTGTTCTTCCTCAATTTGCGGTTTGACGTCTTTGGCATTTTCGTCCGATTTTTCAGGCTGATCCTTTGACTTCGAATTGGCACGCTTGGATTGAGTCGCTTTTTTGTCATGCAAAGATGCCTCCAAAGCATCCAGATAGTCCAACTTTTCTCCTAAAACGGGAAACGAAGAACGTACGGCTTTTAATACCCTACAATGGTGGCTCTTCTGGGAATTGTCGTAAGGGAGTTTATGTGTGCTATTATTTCGATTGTGCCAATAAACCCTTCAGTCACCCGGCACCAAGTAGACTGTCACCAGGACACCTAAAAACAAGCGTATTTACCTTCCGACATGGAATCATCCTCACTTTCGTCTTTCCGTTTCTTCTTTTTCTTCTTCTTCTTGGGAGAATCTGAACCGTCCGATTCAGACTTTTTGCGCTTTTTTGAAGATGATTCCTTATCGGAAGGACTGTATTCTCTGAAACAATCATTAAAAAAAAAGGATTTTTAGAACCATTAATAAACCGTTAAAACAAATTCATTATGATACCTGTCCCTCTTCTTCTTCTTGCCTTTCGAGCTATCGACAATTTCAGACAAAGTTTCATCGTAGGCAAGTTCAGGAAGCCAGGTCTCGAGTTGACGGTCCAAATATTCTTCGAGCTCCCTTGCATGTTGATGGAATTCGGAGTCGCGTTCATGAAAGCTATAGCAATTTCGAAATATCCTTCTCAGATCTTTGAGAAATAGCTCTTTGGACGCATATTGCTCTGGGTTGTCCGCAGATAACTTCTCCTTAATGATATCTAAGGCAATGGGTTTCTTCACCACTTCTAGATATTCTGGGAAATTTAAGTCGCTGCAATCTCTGAAAGGCATGCTTTGTGGATATTGGTTGAACATCTCAAACAAGATTCGACGACATATTTTAAGGTCTCTATTCCCAAGTTTTCCAGATTGGTCATCCTTTTTGTTGGGAAATTGCTGGATTTCATCCTTTGTGGCACACATGAGACAGACCCAATCATCTGGAGGTTCAGAGGTCAAAGGTGGGATGTAGCAATAGAGGTGGTAAACTTTCGGACACCGATCGCAACAATAGAGAATGTCGCCACCGTCATGGCAGACTGCACACCATTCTTCGTCTTTGCCATCCTCATCCCCATTTCCTTCTTGGTCGTCAGTTCCAGCGGTGCTTTGGACTTCTTTTTTCATTTCCGCGTCCGCTTTTGCAGCACTTCGACTTGATCGCTTTCCTTGGGATTTGCTATTCAAAGACAGCTCGATCTTGATGGGTACAGGCTCCGAAAAAGAGCCCAGATCTTCGCCTCCGGGCGATTCCGGCTCTGGGTTATTCTCAGGGAGTTCTTGATCAATGTTGCCTTCTCGTTCATCCCCCGCATTACCAATTGCATTGCCGTCTAAACTGAGCGGATCTTGCTCGACCGGTTCGTCGTCTGCGTTTTCTTTGTTGACCCAATCGGCCGGAGAACCCGATAACTCCTCGTCATCACTCAAAAGCGAGCTGAGATCGGGCAATTCGTCGTGAGATTTGGCCTTCTTTCCGCGATCAGTTTGTTCTAAGGTAATAACATTTTTGCTACCTTTGTTACCTCCTTGAGCGTTGTGAGTTGTTGTTGTTGTTGCATCTTCGTCATTGATTTCAATGACGTTGTTTTCGGTCTTCATGTCCGTAGAATTAGATGGCCTGCGGTTCATTCCGGGTAGCTTAATCTTGAAAGAGTTGTCCACTGAGGGCTTGCTCGGAGAGGCATTCTCAACTGTTGGACTGGCTAAACTAGACGGAGTTATTGACACTCCAGTTCCAATTTGCGGCGATGGCATATGCCAAGAGCTGGAACTGACCGGCGTAGGGGGTGGGACAATTTGGGACTCTTGTCCAGGTCGATGTGTAAAAGACTGTATGGATGCTTGAGGTGCCATATTGTTATACTGCGATTGATTTGCATTTGAATGAGGTGGATGACCTTGACTTGACATCATGAATTGTTGTTGTCTGGAAACGACCTGCATATTGGGGTGTTGAACATACTGACTTGGCATACTTGGTCGTTGCTGAAATTGCTGTTGGCCGACGAGGTGACGGTTTTGCTGTTGCATGTGTTGTTGTTGTTGTTGTTGTTGCTGCTGTTGCTGTTTTTGTAATTGTTGCTGCCTCTGAATTTGTTGATGTTGCTGGAGTTGCATTTGTTGTTGATAGTTTTGGATGGAGTTTAAAGAACCATTTGTTGGTGGCATGTTTGGTCCATGTGATGATCCATTTGGCACTACTCCATTTGATCTTCCATAAGCCGCTTTGAAGTAACGATCATCCGTTTGCGGTTGTCCAGTTGAGATTTGTGGTTGCTGCTGTTGCTGCTGCTGCTGCTGCTGTTGTTGTTGTTGTTGTTGTTGTTGTTGCAGTTGTTGTATTTGTAATTGTTTTTGCTTCTGTTCCTGTTGCTGTCGTACAAGCTCAAGCTTCCTCTGTTGATCAAGAGACATGGTGGAAGCGGCTCCTTTCCCGGATGAGGAAGAATTGGACGTGGATGAGGAAGCTGGGACTGCAATCGTACCAGGAGGTAAAGACATGATGCGTTTCGCAGAATTTCCTGCGACCTGTCCCGGATTCGTCACCTTACTGATGTTGGGAGTGATGACAACACCCGCTCCAATTGCGCCTCTGGGAGTACTGCTGTTGCTGTTGCCACTCGTCGCACCTCGTACTGAGGTCACACTTCCACGGCCTCGGCTTCCACGATTAGCTACCACTTGACCTCGAGCAGAAACGCTGCCGCGAGTAGAAGTGGCCACTTTACCGCGAGCATTGCCACGAATAACACTGGCCCCTCCTCTGGGACTTCCCCTGACGGGGACGGATCCGCGACCTGTCGCACCTCGCGCACTAACAACTCCACGAGCCGCACCTCGATTAGCAGCCATGGCTCTTCCCCGCGGGGACGCTACAGCTCCTCCTCTCATTGGCGATCGTCCGCGAGAAACCACTCCACGACCTCTAGAAGCCATGGGCGATGGCATCCGACCTCTGGCCGCCATTGGACTCTTCGTTGGAGTAACATTCGGAGATCTGTTCGAAAGATTAGCCATCAATCTGGCTTGAGGTGACATGTTGCTATTCGTTATCTTCAAACCGCCCAAATTTGACCCAGGATGTGGTTGATTCACTGAAGGAGATGTTTGTGGGACAGTTGGAATGTTTGGTTTGGTTTCGGGAATGGCTGGGGGCGCAGAAAGAATCTTGATATCCTGCATGACTTGTCTGGAACGAAAAGAGAGGTTAACGCACAATCATGCCAAACTGTTTGAATAAGTGTTACGAAGGACTTACTTTAATACCGATTCAAGACTTGCGTGAAGCTGGGGTCCGGAAAAGTGTTGAAAGTAAAGGTCCAGCTTAAACTCTCTCGTGTTGTCCGATAATCCCGTGGATGGATCAACTTTCTTTAAACGACGAAGTTGGCGTTCCAAAGCCCGCTTGGCCACGAGTATGGCATCATCTTCGTCGCCATGGAGCAATGCGTTGTCCACAAAGGCGATGGCGTAGTCGGTTTGAACATGAAATCGATCCAACGTGGTCTTCCGAGCCTCAATGGCTTTTCTTTTTTCACGAATACTCCGTCCCAGCTCATTTGTAAGGCCCCGAAAACGAGCTTCAATTCGAGCCAACAAGTAATCTTTGACTTCAGTGATGGTATTTCTCAAAGATTTTTCCTAAAAACATCCAGCCAATTGCAGGGTCATTTAATCTTACGCCTTATTATTTTGAGACCCACCTTAATACCAAGTTCATTTAACTTGGCCCCTAAGAGCGATCGATTTTCGTCTAGAGTGTTTCGTTTGAGCCTAATGTCCGAAATTTGTTGAGTAAGCTGCTCTTTGACATCAGGTGCAGCTTCAAAAGACGAGCGTGTCGTATGATCTTTGTGGGGACCGGCATTTTTGCATTCGTTGCAAATCAAGGCCTCACACGAGTCACAGAAGATGGTTCGACGGTCAGTCTGGAGAGAAAACGGCTTTGTTATTGAACTGAGTTATTCGAGGAGGTGTTAACAGGCGAGAACTTACAGGGTGGAAGGTGCAGAAAAAGTCCTTGGGAGCGAGTAGAGCACTAGCTTTACGTCGTTTAGGAAAGGTGACTTTGATCAATTTGTGATCTTTGGTCATCTTTACCCTTTGATGAGCCTTGACACAATCGCTGCATAAATTTTCCTCACAGTCCTGACAACGGGAATCTGCGGGATTGGCTTCATCGCAACTCTAAAAGTAAAAGCACATGAATTAGATAATCATTTTGCAGCCTTGTGGCAGAACATTGACTAGCGAATACCTCGCAGATTTGAATTCCTATACTGTCGCCTTCGCCATCTGGTTCGAGAAACAAATTATCACTCAGCTCGGTTTCAGACGTGGAGACCTTGCAGAGAGGACATAAGATGAACACATCCTGTTCAATGGGGGCAATATCATCGTCCAAAGTCACATTTTCCACCGTTTTGTGTTCTTTTCTAGCGTCATCTAAAGCGGTCTGAAAACATGCATGGCAAGTCGAGTGAAGGCAAGTCAGAAGTTTGGGCTGTTTGTCACAACATCTCGTGAGGCAAATGATACAGATCGTCTCTTGGCCAACCAAGGGCTTCTTGCAGAAAGCCAAATGATTTTGATACTGCTGCTGGCTATCCATGACGCTCTTGCCGGATTCCGAGTAATCACTGGAACTCTCCATGGAGCGATGTCGCACACGATTTCCACCCTGACTTCGTCCCGACACAGAGCCACTTTCGTTGAAGCCAAAATCAGAGGGCTTCTTGAACGGGGACTGCACTTCGTCCAAGTTGACCGATTCTCGACGAATCAGCTCGGCAGATTCACTCTTAGTCACAGGGGCTCCGTCGTCATCTACCGCATCCTGGTCCATCTCTTCTTCATCTTGGTAATCCATGTTAGAATCTACATCCAAATTTCCTAGTTCGTCGTCATCCATCTCTTTTTCGTCCGCATCGTCAAATGCATCTTCGTTGGGCTCACCCGAGTCATCAATCGGCTCGGAGGATTCAGTTCCGATTTGAGCCTTCACCTCGTCATTGAGGTTGGAGCTTTTTTCATCTGGAGCAACATCCTTTGGACCGGTGGCACTTTCCGTTTCATCATTGTGGTGTGTCTCGACTTCGTCCGGCTTTTCATTCGCCGTGCTTTCTGGCTGATTTTCGTTGGCCAGGTTTTCGGGCTGATTTTCGGGGTTGTTCTCATTAGACGGATTTTTGGGCTCCTCGTGGTCGTCGTCTTTGGGCGAGCATTTGGGTTTGTCTTCATTGGCTGACTTGTAAGCATTCGATGCGTCTTGTGAATTTGGCGCTTTTTCGTCAACTGTTGAGGTTGAGTCTTCTTGTTTCTTGCTATCCTCTTCAACTTTGGTTTTGACATTTGAATTGTCAGAGTCTTTCACATTTGTACTGGATTCAGATTCTAAAAGCAAAAACAAAATAAAGAATTGCACTAACTTTTGATTTGTTTTCAAAGTTCCAGGATGACAAAGCTTACTTTTGGAGTTCGGCGAACCTGAAACATTTGAGGCCATGTTTGACTCGTCGTTCTGCGATTGGGATGGCTCAGAGTTTGGTGGTTCTTTGTTGTCACTCGTGCCTTTGAACATGCTTTCATCAAACGATGGCGATGGCTTGAGGCCGGTATTGTGAGATTTGCGAGTTGATAGGGCTGAATCGGGACTCGGAGCACGGGCAGAGTTTTCCAATCGCATTTGTGCGGCGCGTTGTTTTATGTAGGCAGCGGCAAAATGATTGGTAGGCTCAGTGCCCGGTTCCATCTTGACTTTGGACAAGTCAAATCCGATTTCTTCATTGCGAGATTCCTTGATTTCGGGAAGGTAGTTCCTTACACCGGATGCCGCTTGGTCAGAACTATTGGAGGATGACGACGTCATGGAGGGTGAGGCTTGAACGGATTGGGAACCCTGGATACTCGAGGCATCTAGAATGAAAACGGGGTTTATTTCCTACTTCTCCCCAAAGGATTTAGAGAAATGACTTACCAGGGGAAGCTAATTGAGACGGTGCTTTAACGACCAAATTGAGTTTCTTCAAATGTTCCAAATTTAGGTTGGCATTTGGAGCGGTAGATCGTGAGACAGACCCATTTTGGCGAGGACCTTCTGCCGGAGAAGATGTCGGTTGTGGAACGGGCCGGACGGGAGGAGAAGGGGCCGGGCGATCGGAGGGAGTGGATCCAACTGGCCGCATGGATATCCCGCCTAATTGGCTTAATCGTTCCATTGGGACCGTCGTCCCCGAGGCTTGAGGTCGCCCAATGGATAGGCCTTTGGGTAAGTTATTCAACATTTTGGCCGCCGAGGGTGCCGGTCGCAAAGGTGGTGGAGCCCTTTGCCGAGCATTGGAAGAAGGACTGGGCCGGGACATGGAGATTCCGGGTGGCAATCGGGGCCCCGCACTCGTTGAAATCGGGCCGCCGGCTGAGGACGTCGTGGTTGGGGTAGGGTTGCGGAATTCACTGGATCGAAGCATTTCCAATCCGGGTGGTAATCGCGACATCATAGGCGGAACACCCGGACTGGTGCGTCTGTCATTCAGTCCCGGATTTAAGTGAGCCGGCAAGTTAGCTTGACTCACGGGCATACTAACTATCCCCATGGGTCTAGAGCCCGAATGATGAGGATGCCCCGCGCTCATAGGAGGTTGATATCCGGGGTTGGGAAAAGATCTAGACTGGGTTTGGTGCATGTGCTGCTGCTGTTGCTGCTGCTGTTGTTGCTGGTGGTGTAGCTGAAGTTGCTGTTGTTGATGCTGGTGATGATACATGCGCATGGCTTCTGCAATTAAAATTCAACTCGTGAAATCAGAGAATGGGAAATAATGACAAGAGATCATTAAGTTAAGATTATTGTTCCAAACAAGCCAAACCCGGCTCCCAACTTCCAAATTTGAATAGAGACGTGACTAACTCTTACGATCTTGTATGGACAGTTAGTAGTTTGAACACTGGCTACGGATCGATTGACTCAAAACCCTCGAAATAAGGTCAAAAGGGGTACGAATGGGCCAAGATTGACGGCGGTTCAGACAGCCTCTCCATGATGCCTACGCGTTGAGCTCGCTACTACTTTAGCCGCAATCATCCCTGAATCCGGTTCAAGATGGGATCCTCTTACCCGCAGAAGTAACATCCGACCTCATGTGGGGTGGGCCAACGGGCGGTGGCGGCTGTCCCTGTCCGTGAAACGCTCCATGGGCGCCACTCATGGCCGGAAAATAACGCGGATCGTAAGATTCGGACATGGCTCTCCGCTCATTCGCCCGAACGAACGAACTCCTCCAATTTGTTGTCTCAAAGGGAAGTCACGAGTCGCATCTCATCGATTAGGAGGCGGCGCTTCCGAGTCCAAAATGGCCCGCAATCGCTAAAGGTTCTAATCCGGAAAGGCGGTTCTCACCTCTCACCTCTGCCTTTTCATGTTTCGATGGTGAAGGAAGACGAGAAGCCAGGACGGGTCCCGCTTCTTGGAGATGAGCACGGGAACCGAGGGGTTGGGTGGGTCAAGGAATGGGTTTGCCTTGAAGACGCGGGCTTCTCACGAAGAGAAAGACATGGGGGGAGTCACGTTCAATGCCTCTGAATCGGAGAATGAGGGAGGGAAGTTCGAAGACGGAGGAGTCAGCGGCCGAGAGTGTGCGTGTGTGTGTTATGATTTCTTCATTATTTATCGGGTGCACAGGCTCAGGCTCAGTGCGGTGAGGCAGGGTTGCTCGGCCCTAGAGAAGGCTCTGGGCCAATTTGGCTCGGAAATTCGGCACTTTCGGCCACACAATGAAACTGATTTTCTCCCCAAAATCGAGCTCTTTATATTATTACTATAAGTACAGCTAAAATGTGAGCTTTGCTATGTTTTTTGAAATGACAGCAAAAAAGCCAAGAGATGTTCCGTGCACTTCATTGAATTCCCGGAGATCATGACCGTTAGCCCTTTGATCATGACCATCTTCAGCATCAATAAAATTATAGTCTACGACTCCAAGAATAGACGACCAAAAATAGCAAAAATTTCAAAAACGTGAATTTTGTGAATGGATTCTGCATAGCTTTAGTCATAAATGTCAATGCATTTTAAAGTGCCATGGTTTGGTCAGTTTCAGCCCTATAAAAGCGGTTCCTTTTTATTTTTATGCCTCCTGATCCCTTAATGTACGAACTTTGTTGCTTCTTTTTGTCACAACTAGTGACGGCCACTTTTGGAGATGGCCCAGGATTTTTTTTTCTCTCAACCAACCGATTTCAAATTTGGTGGTCACTTTCGAGCGCTAATTTTTCCTAGAGCCCTTGGTTTTCAAATTCGGCCACTTTGGGCTAAGATAGCCGAGGATTCTTCCACCTGGCAACCCTACACTGGCGCAGGCAGTCGTCAATTCGTGGTACTGCGCTTGCTCGCTGGCTGGGGCATGGATATACTTACAGAAGAGGATGCGAAGACAGCTGTTTGTTGTTGTTTTTGAGAGCCCAATGAGGCCCTCTGGAGTGAACGATAGGGAAGTGTTATGGACTCAATATTCAATATTTTATGCTAAATCAGTGAACAAATTGTCTAGAAATCATTCTAGTTTGTGTTTCTGTCTCTTAGAGATAATTAAATGCAACCCACTCTTGGGTAAATCACGTTCACAACTCATTATCAACCCTATTCAACTTATCCTGAAATACCAATGGTTTCAGATTATAAGTACCAAACAACACCATCAAAGCGAAGAATACAGTGCTCCATGAGAGTGATCTGTTCTTCTCTGCATTCTGCATGAATAATCAGTGTGAGGGAATCATCAACAACTCAACTATTAGTTGACCAAAAAATTGTTTATTCTCGTGCTTCCTCTCGGTTTGGCTGATCAAAATGTTGATATTTGGCATCTAATGGATTTCAAGGATTTCAGACGATAAAAATGCTGACTAAAAATGATGTTTTTATGGGGAAGAGTGTGGATACTGTGGCTGTGAGTTTCATTGTTAATAACATGGCCACAATTTTCTAAAAAGACGCCCAATCTTCATGAAACTTGATCGAAGTATAACTGAACTCGTTGTCTGAAGTTGGTATTATTATATTTAAGTTACA
>JAAGOF010000064.1:491568-622550 GCA_010645155.1 Tigriopus japonicus | reverse complement strand
CTCTTTCTACCTTTTTCTTTGATTGAAGCTCAAAATCCGTTTAAGATTGGCTTGAAAAGCTCCCTAACAGAAATAGAATTCCAGGTATGATCTAAAGCAGCGGTTCTTAAACTGGGGCCCTAGCATTTTCCACGGGGGCCCTGAAGGTTTTTTTGAAAAACACCAAACTGGTCAAAGTTTTTATTGACCTTCTGCCTACCTACACAATCAAAAATAACTGTGTGAGAGGTGAGCAGAGTCACGGACATTTAGAGATATCTCTAGAGGTCCATGGCAGAGTATAACACAATATTTCATGATGAATATGAAGTGAGTATCTGAACTTGCTATTTCCAAACTAATATGATACCAAAAAAAAATTCGCAAGGCTTTGAGGTAAGCAAACTTGCCGAGATTCCTGGGCTAGTTTTTTAGACGCAAAGATCGATCTCAAGATCGAACTTATAGTACTAAAGTACGATCTTGAGATCGATCTTTTGCGTCTAAAAAACTAGCCTCAGTGACCAGTATAAGGTTTTTGGATTTAAAGGTTTGTACTAGAGCTCTATATTAGAAAGAGTACAATCATATCCAACGCCATCTAGTTCATTGTGCTCGCAACTGCTCGCCGTTCCCAAAAGGATGCACAGGTACCCTCTAAGCTGAACAAGTTTTCTAAATTATGAGACCAAAATCTCATGCTATCTTGGTCTCATAATTTGGAAAACTTGTTCAGCTTAGAGAGTATTTCTGCGTTCTTTTGGGAACAGCGAGCAGTTGCGACCCCCGGGTTTCTCAAGACAAGAAGCTCTGAGAGGGCCCAGGGTCAAAAAAGTTTAAGAAGAGATTCAGACTGTGGAGATTTGTTTTGAACCCTATTCATCAATCCAGTGGCATGGGTGCCAAGTGACTTGATGAGCTTCAATCGGATCTGTTGTGCCTGAGGTTTCTAAAATTGACCACAAGAGCGCACCATATTTGGTATTATTCTGTGGACTATCTTTGGACTCTTGATCACAATCCACCACATTTGCGCGCATCCACCGCAAATATCAAAATAAATAGATTTTCTCAAACTTGAGGGCACCAAATTTGACTCAGAATCAACAGAAATGTCTCAAAATGTGAGTGAAATACATCAAATGTGACCCCTATTTCATATTTGAAAATTGTTCAATCACACAAGGACTTGGTTACAAAATTAAGGTTTTTGAAAGTTGTTTAGAATGAAGCTCTTGTTTTTTCTCAACCAAAGATGGTGCCCCTCTTGTGGTCAATTTTAGAACCCCAGAAAAGTAAAAAGCTGTACAAGTTTCATTCGCCATGAGATGCTCTTATTTGAGCAAAGCAGTTGAATGAGTAAATTTGCTAGTGACCTGATAATGGAAGTTCTGGTTTTGAATCATGAATTTGAAACTAAGTGTGTCCAAGGTCAAAACCCATCTCGCACACAATGCAGGCTTGTGACTAACGATTATTTTTTTGGAGTGTCATTTCTCTGTCAGCCCCCTAGATTAACCTAGAGCAGGGGTCGGCAACCATTTTTTCGTCAAGGCCCACAAAATTTGATTCGTGTTATCAAGGGCCCTCCACACAAGCATTGTTAGGGTCAGGGGACCACAAATTAGCGATCAAAGAGCTTTGGGCCCTTGAAGACAATATTATAGATGGCTCTTGGGCCCATTATTTTTGACTTTCGCTCCTGGGCCCACCAACAACCACCCTTGGGCCCACATTTGGGCAGCGGCCCAACGGATGCCGACCCCTGTCTTAGAGAATCGAGAGTCTAGATCAGGGGTCGGCGACCACTCTTGGGTCAAGGTCCACCAAATTGATTCTGTGATGTCAGGGGCCCACCAAAAAGACGATAGGTTCAGGGGCCCACAAATTAACGATCAAAGTGCTTTGGGCCCACGAGTACAGTACTATGGATGGCTCCAGGGCCCATTATTTTAGACTATTCCCATAGCTCGTGGGCCCACCAACGACCACACTTGGGCCCACATGTGGGCCGCAGTCCACCGGTTGCCTACCCCTGGTCTAGATTGTCCAAGGAATGTGGGATACATACTTGGTCTGCTATAAAGGCTCAACATTGATATTGAGCCTTTAGTCTACTATACTTACTATTACTGAATCTTGGGCAGCCTGGCAGAGGTGCTCTGCTACTACTTGGTGCTTCTTGCTGTTTTGAGGAGTTTGCATTAGAAATAGCAATTTCAGCGTTGCTCGGAATTATGAGTCTAACTCAAAAATTACCTAAAATTTGCGATTTTGGTAATTTACCAACAGAGGAATTTTAATACCAGATGGGGGTCCAAAATTACCTAGATTTGGCAATTTTACCTAAATCTGAGAGCACTGTCACCCCTTAGTTTGACCCCGAGGTTGAGTGATGCAATTTTTAGCAACATCTGTGAGTGTATCTTCTCGCTTCATGTGTATATTTTCCTGTTTCGACGTTCAATCAGTGTTTGCAACGCAGGTGCTTCAGTAGCTCTCCGTGAAGAACCTTATGGAGTACTCCTCTGTGGCTCTCCGATGAAATGGAAGGCGCCCCATCTCGAGTCTTTAGCCCCATCAGACAACAAGCGCGTTTACTCCCCCATGATACACCAAGAGTGCACCGTGCACCAATCGCTACTTGGGCCTTTTTACTTCTCGGTTCGATTCGCCGTGAATTTTCCGTCACTCCTCAGAAATTCCTCAGGAACTTTGGTGGATGTATCCAATTTCGCTTTTCAACGCTCCGCCGCCAGCCTCAAACAAACAAACCCTTTCTACTCACTCACTCACTCGCTTATTCATTCTGGACTCTGAAACATGGATTGGGCCCGTTGGAGTGGGACGGCACCACCGCCAGCCGCTTCTTGGAGCCAACTCCTGACGCGAGCCCGTGATTTTGAGCTACAAATCGATCGTTCCAGACCGAGCGTGGCCAATTGGTTGGAGGCTCAAGCCCTAACCGCCGGTCGCTCCCAATCCGAATTGACGGCTCTGGCCGCTCAATCGTATCCTTTGATTCACGAGGACGGGCTGAGGCTTTGCCGAGACTTCTTGAACTTCAAACGGGAACATGGGCATCGCACGGAACGGACCGTCTATCAAGGCATGGATGAGTTGGACTTGGTGGAACGGCTATTGAGTAAAGTAATCACTCAGGTTCATAAGACCAGGCTGGGTCTCATTTCGAGCAGACTGTCAGTTCGCATTTCCCAACTTCGTTGCAGCGACCGCTCTCGTTCGTGAATTCTCATGATCAATACACGCTTCGCAATGGACGCGAGGGTGCCAATGATTGGACCCGTGTAGGCTCCGACAACCCACCGGAACATCTCAACATGTATGACTACATGACCTACGATGAAATTCAGTTAGCCGCGCCGCTGATTCAAGTTTCATCGCCCGTGTTGCCCATTAATAAGTAATATATACTGAAAAACCGTTTGGAACCCTTTGCGAAACTCTTATCCGGTTGTTTCAGTGGTTCCCGATTTAATGAAGGACGTGTGGATAAGGATCACGTGGAACGTGCCTTTTACGTGGGTTGTGTCGGAGCCCGCTTTGAGCGGACCGATGGGCGCATGGAGTACGCCCATATGGTGGTAACCCCCGAACAAAATCGGGCAGGTAATCCAGACTTCTTTTAGAAGTTTTCTGGACGGTCTTCGAATCGACCATCTCCAAATACTTTGTAGAAAATGGCTATGGGATCAAACGGGATGATGATCAAAAGAACTCGCTCCTGAAGATATGGGCCCAATTTTATCGTTTGCCTAAGAACCCGAATTTCCCCACCTTTGACGATTGTCAAAGAGAGCATTCGGTTCCTGGCATCGTATCTGCCGGACCAAAGAGCTTTTTTAATAGCCAAGTGTACCGGCTCAGGATGGAACATACTCTGGAGATGTTTCTTTTGGAAGCTAACGCCCGCGGAGAATCTGAAGACAAAGACATCTTTGCTCACATGGTGGGTTTAGGTTTAGGTGTGTGGACATTTCTACCTGACGTCCAAATGGAATTGTACCTCTTGGCCTGCCAAAACGTAGTTGAGCGTTTATCTTTAACAAGAATTAAGACGATTCACTTTGGCCATATGAAATGCGTCAGCTTTCGAGGATCCAAGATCTGTCACGAAGGCACACATTGCGGGGTGAAGTTTCTTTTTTCTAATCGTGCTCCATTTGATAAACTTCCCGTAGGATTGGATGAATCCTCCACTCTTATCGTGGCCATGTATGCTTGGGATGGAAATGCATTTCCAGGTCAGTCAGTCATCCTGAAATCAAGATTAAGATTGACCGAGTCTTGAAATTGGCGTTTTGTAGGTAATGAGTACTGGAACGGAGAGCTCTCGGCGTCCGGAGATCCCGCAGCTGCCTGTTGCACGCAAATTCCAGAGTTGCAAAACTATTACATCAATCCGAGAATATCCTCTGAGAATCTCCATGTGGTTAGTCGGGACTTTGGAGTGCTTCACATTTCTCATCATGCAAAGAAAAGATTGTCAGAGCGACATTGATTGTTACAAACAGAGTTTCGACATCTTGAAATACATATTTTTTCATTTAATAGTCCATCCAATTTCGTAACCGGTTTCCTTGACTGAAGTCTCTCTTTTCCAGTCATTGAGTACGCGAACAATTGGTAATCTTTCTCTGTGTGAGAGTCTCCAGACAAGACCTCTGATTCTAGTCAAGCTCAATTGGTCAATAAGCCCCCAAATCACACAACCAAAAAAACTGGTAAGTCATGAATTCCGTGACGTTCCAACGTACAGGGATTACTCCTCAGGTGTTCCAAAAAAATTTAATGTATGCAAACGTTTTAGGAATCCACAGTACTGAAAAAATTATATCAAGTTTCTGTGGAAATTCCCAAACACGATGAAATGGGATTCAGACTCAAGAAACCTAGAGGAACAACTTTGATTTACCGAGTTTCTCAAAGTCAGGTCTGGATTAAAAGTTATATACCTAAGAACCTATTAAATCGATTATTTTTTGAAAATCTAGTCAGTACACTTTTAGAGCAGATTAAGATACCTTTCGAATCGAAATTGCTTGAAAATATGTTGCTCAGCTGCTGAGTTATTTGAGTTTAACCGGTTCATTTTTGGCCCCAAAAAGCGAAAAAACGTTCCGTGTATATGAAAACTCAAATTCCCAAACAAATGATATAGATTTTTGATGTCACAAGATGAAATAAAAAAATCTTCTTTCTTCTGTGTTTTATTGTAACATTTTAAAATAACATTTATTAAAACTTAATACACACTAAAAATGCATATTTTTGGAAAACTATGTTTCCATTGATTTTAGTACATTCGGTTAGGTTTTCAAATGAAAATTGAAAAAAAAAAAATGTTGAACAGATGTGTCTTCGTATTTTGTGAGAATTCGATATTTCTCGGAGGACCATGGTCAAATGGACCAAAATCGATTTTTTAAAAACTTATTGAATGTTACAAAATTTGCATTGGGAATCATTTGCCTGGGAATTTGAGTTTTCAAATACCCGGAACGTTTTTTTCGCTTTTTTGGGCCAAAAATGAACCGGTTAAACTCAAATAACTCAGCAGCTGAGCAACATATTTTGAAGCAATTTCGATTCGAAGGGTATCTAAATCTGCTCCAAAAGTGTACTGACTAGATTTCAAAAATTAATCAATTTAATAGGTTTTTAGGTATATAACTTTTAATCTAGACCTGACTTTGAGAAACTCGGTGAATCAAAGTTCTTCCTCTCGGTTTCCTGAGTCTGAATCCCATTTCGTCGTGTTTGGGAATTCCCATAGAAACTTGATATGATTTTTTCAGTACCGTGAATCCTAACGAAAATTTAGATTTCGCCCAATCCATACGCTAAAACGAAAGTTATTTATGATGTTTTTCTTTATGATGTGATTGATTATGGATGGAAACCGCTCGCTAATCGTTGATGTCGAATTTATAATGTCGAAGCGCATACGTTTGGGGTATAATTAGGTATTGGTGCTACAAAAATTGAATCATGTAGAAGGATCTTTGAAGAGGTCAAGAAGCTCTAATTATGATGACTAGAGTTGTAAAAAGGATGAGTTAAAAAGACGAAAACACCTTAAAAATATACAACAAAATTGGGATTTTGCATGCAACTTCTTTGAAAATGGCAAAAAAAGGTTTTCCACCTAAAACACCTGTTACCTTTAAATCATAATTCTTACAACTCAAATGATCACTATTGGTCACCATATATACTATCATCCAAGTCTGAACAATATTTTGAGAAACCAAGGGTCATTGGCAAACGCTAAAAATCAATTCATCTTGTCATGAGGTCATAAGGTACTTTTGAGCTTTGATAACAAAGGAACCGAAGATGCTTGGGCGAGCCTCACACTTAACAAAGTACACTGAGATTTCACGTCCATGTGTAGAAGAAATATGGCCCCTAACAACACTGCCTATGTCTGAAAACCGGATTCTTTTCCAACTACTTCTCTTCCAAGTCTTGTGAAGGTAAGACATGCACTAAGCTCAGAATTTGTCTTCCATTTCAGAAAGACCGAAGGTTTGGAGGGAAATCCGCTCACCATGACGATCACGATGGTTCAATCATCATTTATCCGATTTGGGTTAACTTGCCCTAATCGTGGGTAAGATTTTGCCAGAGGAACAATTCACTGGTCTTAAGTCATTCTAACGTTGTGCTGAAAATCATTGTTACGTAAGGGCTAACAATATGGAGAATGTAAAACCCGATTTTTGCATTTCTTGTAGTAGCGTGCTCCAAATTCGAACCATGGCATCTCTAATCAAGGATAAAGCTTTCATTAATGGAGCTTGGGTGTCAGCCACCTCCGGGAAAACATTCGAGGTCACCAATCCTGTGAATGGCAAGGTGATCGCATCGGTTCCGGACATGGATGCAATTGATGCAAACAAGGCTATTGATGCTGCCCATGAGGTAATTTTCCTGGTTCTTACCAAAAGTAAAATATCTTAGCCTTAGTTTTTTGGTAGGCCTTCCAAACTTGGCGAGACACCACAGCAAAAGAGAGATCGGCTCTGTTGAGGAAATGGTTCGAGATCTGCAATAAAAACCACGAAGAACTGGCCAAAATTTTAACTGCTGAACAAGGAAAGCCTCTGGCTGAAGCCAAGGGGGAAGTCACGTATGGGTCCTCCTTTTTAGAGTGGTTCTCCGAGGAGGCCCGCAGGATCAACGGCGACGTGGTTCAAGCTCCGGCAGCGAATAAACGGATGCTGTTCGTCCGTGAACCAATCGGTGTGGCAGCTATGATCACTCCGTGGAATTTCCCCAATGCCATGATCACCCGAAAAGTTGGAGCCGCCTTGGCGTCTGGTTGCACAGTTGTGGTCAAACCCGCCGAGGATACTCCCCTCTCTGCATTAGCCGTAGCTGCCCTAGCCGAAGAAGCTGGTATCCCCAAGGGAGTGTTCAATGTGGTCACTAGTAGATTGGAAAATTCCTCGGAAGTGGGAAAAGCCCTTTGCTCGTCTTCCAAGGTTCGAGCCTTATCTTTCACCGGATCCACCCGAGTAGGCAAGATCTTGTACCGCCAATGTGCTGATACCGTTAAGAAGATCTCTCTGGAATTGGGCGGGAATGCACCATTCATCGTGTTCGACTCGGCCGACGTGGATTTGGCCGTGGCTGGATGTATGGCTTCCAAGTTTAGAAATGCTGGTCAAACCTGTGTCAGCTCAAATAGGATCTTGGTTCAATCCGGAATTTACGACAAGTTCGTGGCCAAGCTCAAGGAAACTGTCGAAAAGTCCGTGGTCCTTGGAGATGGCATGGATAATGGTGTGAATCAGGTAAGTTGAGTGAAGAAACCTTTCTTCCTGATTGTAAACCTAGGATTGCTTATCTGATTTGAATAGGGACCGATCATAAATAAAAACCAATTTGCTCGAGTAACGCGACTAGTGGATGACGCTGTCAGAAAAGGCGCAAAAGTCATTTTGGGAGGCTCCAAACACGAAATCGGAGATTTGTTTTACAAACCGACAATCATTTCGGATATGCAAGAAGATATGGAGTGTTTCAAGGAAGAGATATTTGGTCCTGTTATCTCGATCAAAAAATTCGAAACCGAGGATGAAGCGTTGACAATTGCCAACAATACTCAAGTTGGCCTAGCTGGATACTTCTACTCAAATGACGTTAGGTAAAAGTAGTCTCAATTGATACAAACTTGAAAGGCATACTTTAGAATGTAAATCATATTTTTTAGCCAATGTTGGAGAGTGGCCCGAAAAATGGAAACGGGAATGGTTGGCATTAATGAGGGAATGATGTCTTGTGCCGAGGGTGCCTTTGGTGGGGTCAAAGAATCTGGTATTGGTCGTGAAGGATCCAAATACGGGATCGACGAGTACACGGAAATGAAATATCTGTGCTTCGGCAACCTGTGAAAATTTGACATGAACTTCCATTTACATTATCACTGTATCTCTTATTTGATTCCAAACATTTCCAAGCATAAATATTATCAACACCAAGCAAGAAGTACCTCATGTCTTATTTTTTTTCTCACTGAGACTAAGTTAGGAATTAGGATTATATCTCATGAAAATTGACCCGTGAAGGGCCGCCTTTTTCAGTTTTTTGCAATTTCCTCCCCTTCACCCATTATTTTCTTCCACAGCTAAAGGAACTCGAGATCAGTTTCAATTCGGCTCAAAGCTAAATTCATAAGGCACCCCCGCATAGTACTTGAATGAAGCGCGATTCAGTAAGGCACCTTACTTTATATGGTAAGCAATTGACTGACAAAGGTGATTTTCGTCTCAGATTACTGATGAACACAGAGATTAACACTGCTATTACTGAATTCTCCTCCAGAGGGTGCAGCGTAAGGAGGAAACAATGACGAATCGACTAAAGCCAACCCTCTGCGCAGCTCTAAGAACCACACCACAACTCGTCTTCCCGAAAAAAATGAAAGAGGTCCTCAACAAAAGACTCTGAAACTGCTTTATCACTTGAATTTGAAGCGATCCTGTGCTATCTCTAGAACCCTTTCGCACCATTTTTAACTTGAGGCTAGTGATCTCAACTAAAAACTCTTGATGGTTCCCCCTAGTCAGCTTGGAGCGTTTGTAGTCCCTAATGGTGAAATAGGGGCTATTTAGGACGAATAATATTCCAAGTTTAGGAATCAAGTTTGAAGGTGAAATCATGCCTCACAAGCTAATGTAAGACTAGTATTCGATGTCACATTTCAGGCCTTAATTTGTACCCTGCTTCCAATTCCATTTCCATGAAAATCCAACCCTATCTTATGTTATTCGTTGTAAAAATTCTCTGCTGTTCTCAAGAATTACTACATAATATTTTTTTTTTGCTTTTTCCTAGGAAAATGCGAAATCAGACGAGGATCCTCGTCTGATCTCTTTATTTCTAATGATTCTTTATTTGTGTCTATCGAAAAGGTATTTCTAAAAATTGCCCCTCTAAAATCATTTCCAAATCTGCTCTTTGATATTTGCTTTTGTTCTAGGACCACATTTGCGGGTTGAGTTTAGAATCGATCGATAGCTTATTGGGAATTTCTAGGTCTCTAGGAATTTCTAAATACAATCGGTGACCACCCGCCATACCAAAAGCATAGAATAGTTAGAGGTACCAGCGCGAAATTTCTCCAAGAAAATATGATCTCATCTGACTCACCGACGTTGGGCGTTTAATTTCAGATAGGTCGGGTTTATCTGTAGTTTATGTTAATGAGATGTTCACCGGTGAATAGCCTGACCACCCAGCAGCACAATAGTGTATCATCTCAAGAACGCGCCTCAAAACGAAAGAGTAACAATCCTTTTTCTTTGAAACTTAATCTCCATAGTGATTTTTTCGACTCTAGCAGTGATGATCTCTATCGAAAAAAAGTCACAATACAAACAGTAGGAATTTGGGTGGCCCTTGATA
Source organism: Tigriopus japonicus (assembly GCA_010645155.1). Classification (NCBI taxonomy): domain Eukaryota; kingdom Metazoa; phylum Arthropoda; class Copepoda; order Harpacticoida; family Harpacticidae; genus Tigriopus; species Tigriopus japonicus. The sequence continues at coordinate 612,635 of JAAGOF010000064.1, read as the reverse complement.
ACTCATGGTTCTCTTCATTGCAAACATTACTGAATATTGAGTTATCTTAGTAGGATCTGCACGCTTCAAGTTATGTACATGTTGTGCCCACATTGAATATTTTGGAGGTATCAAAATCTTTATCAAATGTTCTATTTTCAACAAGTATGCAAGCCCACCCACCAAAGGTGATGGTAAAACAAGAACACTTGGTCATAAGTCGATGTCTAATGTATGAAAAATTTGGCGTCTTCCTCAAATATGCATGAAAATGGCCTTAAAGAGATGTGGCCCACCGAGCTAGGAAGTCAAGATGTTTGCAAACCAAATTACTTGAACCCAGGGTGCTTGAGGTCCTCAAGTTGGGCTAAAAATTTTTGGGATGAGTGAGGTATTTGACTTGAACTTGTTAGAAACGCCGGCAGGTAAAATCTTGTCCTCTCCAAAACTATCCGACTATTTACAACCCCCCCTCCTCCTCCTCCTTTCTTCCTTTCCTCCCTCTACCAATCGTTGGTGTGCAATAAATTCGACCAATGTTAAGCACGGTCGATACAAGGATCGGAAGAATTCCCAAAAATACCAAATGAAAATATGGTGTTTCCTACAAACGAATGAAGGAAGAAAAACAACGTGTAATTAATGGTGCAAAGACTATCGATTAGCTCATTCTAAACTATCAGCACACCAATTGTACACTTCAAAAATGCATGTGCCGTCGATCTTGGCGCCCACGTGGTTTGTCTTCGTTTATTCACAAACCCAGGTAGTTTGAGTACAACACATATAAAAGCATTATCAAATCAGAAATTTGACACCTCAAATCAAACACGGTTCCTCAGTGAGTGGGGTGTCCTTTTTGCCTTGCAACGAACGAATGCGCTTCTTTGCCGGGTCCATTAGTGTTTTTGGCACTTTCAAACAAATGTACTTCGACTCGTTGGAATGGAACCGAAAATCTTGCACAGTATGTTGATGATACGAGAGTGAGCTTTGATATTCTTGCATCGTCATTGAGCCAGATTGAGTATTCTATATATATACAGTAGTTCATTCGCAAGGATTTCTTTCCTTTCTGGTACCTGCAAGGCGTAAATAACGAGGTCTTAGACGTCCGACATAACTGGGTTTCGGCCAGAGAATAAGAAGCAATGAAGTGCTGGAAACTTGTAAATAAATTACAGTTTCAAATCAAGACCAGCAAAAAAAGGCGCAGCAGGGAACAAAATGGGCAGGCAACCACTATAAACTCGCTCAATCTTCTCTCCCTGGCGTGTATATTCAGGGATGTCACCATGTTCTCTTCATTATTCCAACTGCTTCTTGCCGCTTCAAAAGGAAATAACCCTACCCTCCAACGTTCTTGACGTACATACATTCCACCCTTTCTTGTCAGGTTCTTTAGCGTCCAGTTACAATTGTCCAAGTGAGAAAAAGTAGTTGGAGGCCTTCGCTTGGGATTCCTACTGTCAGGTATAATAGATTTTTGTGAATTGGATTACTCTCAAGTAAATGCTGCCTTATCCACTAGATTTCTACTAATGTTTATGAAAGTGCTCTCTATTCTTGCTTATGCATATTTAGCTAAAAAGAGATTTACCCCTTGATTTTATTTTAAGTCTCGAGAAGTAAAGATTGTGCCTGACATGCATTTAAAAACCTCTAAGGAAAATTGACTCAAACCCTGCGTTTATCCATGTTTGGTTAATCCCACTAAGTATTGTATGTATGGTGATTCTGAAGAGCCATTTGACCTTAGTCCAAGACTTCCCTCCATTCTCGCGAAACATGACAACCACCTCAAGATAATCATAAGGCACCTTCATGACCGACCTGGCTGTTTCGGTTTATTTTTCTGGCCGGCTTTGGAAGTTCAAGTTGGGGTTCATTCCTCAAGAGGTGGGGAGGAAAGGAGCAGGAGAAGAAAAAGAAGAGGGCAAACTTTTTTAACACGTTCTCCTCAAACCGCGAGCTGCGCATAAAGATGATGATGGTGGTTGGTGATGATGAGTACTACTACTCAAAGTCGTCGTTGCCGTCGCCGACGTTCACCTCCAAATCATCCCTCGTATTACACTTTTTTGGCACACAATTATTGTGCACTGACGGACTCGTAGGATTACATTCAACCCGGTGATAATCCAAGTGACAGAAGAGCTTGCCAATCCTAGAAATTCGTCATTTCGTTAGAATTTGTTGTGATATCCCCGAGTGAATGTGTTTGTGAGTGACTGAGTGAGCGAGCAACTAATTGTTTGCAAGTGCAAGCGCTTCAAACTTCGCTAAGTGATGATAAGCACTTATGAAAATGATTGCATTTAGACGGCTTTAAACCTTTACAAAATACAAAGCCCAAAATCGTGGATCAATGGCCTTGTTACTGATCTTTTTGATCCATCTGGCTTTTGCTTCGGCCATTTGTCCCGATAAAGAAACTCTCGAAGATATCGTTACCTTCCCCGAAATTGGCCAAATCGATAGTCAACACGTTTTCGTGAATTGGACCAGGCTTTGGCCAGAAGTCTCTTGGTCTGATTGTTTCTCGTCGGCAGTGATTGTCATTAACGATCGAGATGTTGTGGATGTCGAGGATTTGTCGGTTAAGGCGCAAAAATTGAAAGTGCCGCCTTGCCAAGAGGTTAGAGTTTTGATCGAGATTACTTTGATGGGTACCAACGAAGATGTCCAATCAATGCCAAGTGAGCGGGATTTTCAGACCTTCCAAAGTCCTAAAGGCAAGATCTTGCCTTTAGACTCTGCAAAAGAAGTGATCACATATAAGCAACATTTCAATGACACTTTGGATCTCTCAACTATCCAGATCGAAACTTCCTTTCTCCAAGTTGTCGAAGATCCCACGTGCCACCGAGTTGCACGAGTGGAACTTCGATATCGGGTAGTTGGAACAGATTTGTGGAATGTCGTCAAGTCTATGGATCTCTTCAACCGTTTAAAAGAAGAGATTACCGGCTTAGATCTATGCTCTGAGTATGAAGTGGCTTTAGAGCTTATTGGTACAACCGGAACCGAGCCAACTACGGTGATTTTGGGCCGCATTGGACCTCCGAGTAAAGAAATCATCCGGAAAGCCGTGCGTTCGAAATTCAATTATGAACCTCCTTCCCCTCACAACATAACTCTATCAGAGACCTCTGCAATTTCCACTGTGGTTCAGTGGACAATGCCGAACTTGTGTTTTCATGGTGTGAACGTGACTGTGATGTCATCGGTCTCGGGTAAACTTGTCCAAGAAAAGAATGAGACAAGTCACACCGAGTTGAGTCCTGTCCCCGATGGACAGACACTAATGACAACCTCATTGAAAGATCTCACTCCTTGCCAGGATTATACAGTCTTACTCGAGTCATATTTCACAATTGACCTGAAGAAGGGGCTCTTTTATAGGTCAAACCCTACTAGTTTACCTAAAATTCGGTTTACAACCCGACCAGATTTTTCTGGTGAACATGCCCCATTTGATCTGAAGAGCTTGCGGAGTAAACGTCAGGGAAACTCGATGAATCTGTCCTGGAGCAGAAACGAATGGCCATGCCTCGAGCCAAAACATTACAACGTCTGGATTTGCTCCAAACGCTCCACGAATCAGAGCTCATCCACATGGTCCGATGCAAAATCATCAGAGTCTCTTTTTGACGAGGAGGGGGAAGAAACCGAATACGAAGAAGAAGAAGACGACGATGACGAGAAGGAGGAGATCGGGGATGAACAAGAAAAAGGGGAGGAGGAGGAGGAGAAGTGTCTAGAAAGTCTAGAGATCATTTCAGACGGAGAGAATATGGTGGTCAAGTTTGAAGGCGTAGACACATGCAACACCTTAAAGGTAATGCTGAAGAAAAAACGTTTCAGTAAACAACGTCGTTGTCCTTTGAGAAGATTTTTTATTATTAGAAATGAAGTCATCTAGAAGGATTTGGATACAAACTAAATCAGGGGTAGGCAAACTGTGGGCCCAAGGGTGGTCGTTGGTAGGCCTGGGAGCTATGGGGAAAGTCAAAAATAGTGAGCATGCCAGCCAGCCATAGTACTGTCCTCGTTGGCATGGCTCAAGCTCTTAGCTCGTTAATTTGTCGGCCCCTGAACCTACCAACGTTTATTTGGTTGCCGACCCCTGATCCGAAATATTTGAGATCTATTTGATGGTAAAAATGATTTGAATTGCTTGAAATATCAATGAAAATTTCCAATGAATTCATGAAAATGAACGTGGTTCCGAAAGGAAAATTCGATCCGAAAGGAAAATTCGATTCTTTTTTGCAGTGCAAATTAGACATTTTCTTTTAGTTGTAAGCAGTTGTAAATGGTATACACAATCCCACCAATCAGACTTGGTATAAAAACTTTTTTAAAGAGGAAAAAGCAAAACGTCCTTATTTCATAATAATTGAAATGATACCTTTCTCATTTTTTAGTTTTGAATGATTTTTTTTGCATTTTTCAACTTTTCCCTGTAAGTAATCCAATGAGTGATGACTGAGCGATGAGTGATCACTCTTCCCTTTGCAAATATTAACTTGGGTCATTTAGCAATGGTTGTATGTGTCCAATCCATTCTCTCAAGTTTGGGCGCTCAACTAGCATCCGTTTCAACTTTCAGATTCGAATAAGGGTTAACATGAAAGATGAGTTGACGGATGAAGCCAAGATTACTACTTTTGCTGAATATTCGAACATTGACACTTCGGAAGAGTTGGACCAATCCAAGTGGACATTTGAGACAAGTTTGGCGCCTCAAAATCAGGCAAATGCTCCGAAGGCATTGTCGGTGGTTTCAGTATCAGATCAAACCATAACAATTCGTTGGAGAGTTGATTTTTGTGCCACTTCCTATCTGGTTTCCTTATCAACCGGCTCAAAACGCTGGAAAGGTGAATATGATTATGATGATTGCATTAACGGTTTGAGCACCCTCATTCAAAATTTGCACATTATCTTTGGTCATCATATTATGTATTCTGCCCTGGGTTGAGAAATTCGTTTCACGGCATTGCCATCAAAGTCAGAGCGATGCACGCGTTTTAAGCCAAGCCCATTTGATACAATTGCTTGATTTTCACTTATTTTGCGCCGCGTCCGAATTGACCATTTCTTATCACAGGCGAATTTGGGGCCAAAACTTCTCATTTGTTGTCGGCCAATGAGGTCCGTAAAGTACCGATGGACCTTACGGACAGATCCCAAAGCGAAGATTACATCTCGAGTGGAGAAGATTCAGACGTTACGTTTGAGGAAACCGAAGATTTTGACTCCTATGATGAACAAAGCGACGAAATCAAGGAGCCACTTACCAGAAAGAAAAGAGATCTTTCAAGCCCAAGTGAGTACATGGAGAAATATTTCTGCGATTGAATTTCACATTTTTTCGCTAAAATTAATTAACTAAATGTGTAGTACTTTCAAGATTGGGTTTCAATTTTCATCCATTCACAAAATCACACTGTAGGCATTCGTTCGTACGCTAAAAACGAAAAGTTCACTCCCTTGAAAGTGGAACAATATCCAGATATCCACATTAACAGTACTTGATTGAAACCATGGAGCTCAATCCCGAGTTGAACTTATTGATCGAGACCTTCGAAGGTTCAATCAACTTACGAATCCCTAGACATTGGTCGGGCCAAAGACTTCTGTCTCATATTAGCGCCAATATCGGCTTCAAGCATCCAAATCATGCGAACCTAACCAAGTACTTAGGCTTAGCGAAGTCATGTCCTTCAAGGAGAAGCAATCAGGTGACATGGGTAAAACCCAATGAGTCACTTGGCAAGCAACGAATTGCATTACGCTCGGGCAACCCTTTGATTTTGAGGCTTCGATTTAAATTCTACCCCAATGATCTTTATCAATTCACTCGGGTTCTTAATTTGGACGGGTCGTCAGATGAGGCTAAAGCCATCAAATGGCTTTACTATCAGATTGCCAGCGATCATGAATCGCAAAGAGAATTCGATTTAAGCCAAGTTCAGGCATTGTGGGCCCTTTGGGCCCAAATCCAGTTTGGTCGGGTTCAGGAATATCCGCCCCACCGATTCTCGGGGATTTATCTCAAGTCCTCATTGTGGTACAATCAGACTCTTAAAGCCATGAAATTAGGCCCGCATTTCGAGCGAGACATACTGTCTGCGGTGGCAAAAATGCATCACGACGTGAGGCATCTCAGCAAACTGGAAGCCATGCAACAATACATTGGTTTTGCTCAAGGATTGCCCTTTTACGGGGCAACCACTTTCGAGGTCTTTTTGAAGGGAAACGGGATTCGAAACTCGGGGGTCAAAAGCCTGGTTCAGATTGCTCCAAAGGGCTTGAGATTACTCAATGAGAGAGAATTGAAGGGAATCTCCTCCGAAATCTCCTGGGTCTCTATCCTGCAAGTCCAATTGGCTCATGGAGCCACAATTCGATTAGAAATTCAAGGGCAAGGCTACATGTGCATCTTATCTGGGAAAGCTTTAGAAGTGATGGACTTGATTCAGGGTTACATGGAGGTGGTTAAAATTGGCAATAGCAGCAATTCCTCGAGCCACATCAATTCTCCTAGAGAGGCCGATGCAAGTTATTGGAGAAAAATGACAAGGCTCTTGGAGATTGAAAATGAGCGCCTGAGAAAAATTCTGCAAGAAAATCGGATCAGATTTCAAGAATGTAACCAACTCATGACAAGGAATAAAACAATTTGACAAACTTTTTCAGTGTATAATTACGACTATGGAGCCGATGTAGTGATGGCGAACCCACATCTGCAAGGGTCAGATTTTGTTGACAGTGATACAAATCCGTCAACAGCATTAGATGATGAAGATTATTCTGATGAAAACGGATCTGGATTTGGATCTGGATCTGAGGAAGACGAGATTCCAATGGACAATGTTCGCGAGGCAGAGAACTTACCAAAGCATATCATAGTTCAAGAATCAGAGATCATGATGGCTGAATTCCAAATTCAAGACCTCCAACCATGCATGGACTACGTGATCCAAGTAACGAATTTTTACAATTTTGATGGGAAACAACAGTTTGGCAAACCTTCCAAGATACGGACCCAAACACAATGCCCAGAACTGGATACGATAACAACAATAAGCCCATTAACAAAAACATCCACTTTTCCTCAACCAGAGGAAACCACATTCGAGTTCCCAATTGAGAAAATCACAGTTGACCCATTGAACAATCGAACCACTGAAGACAGTTTGACTCAAGACACATCCACTCCAGAAAACATTGAAGAAGCCTCAACCGTACCAATGTCTGGCCCAACCACTACGAGCCATTTGAAATCAAACATGGAAAGCACCGCCACCACCACGTGGGAAGCACCATTAGATGAAAGTTTAGACACAACCACAGAGTTAGAGTCATCGTCAACACCTGCGGCAGCAGGAACAACAAAACCGACGGTAACAACAACAACAACAACAACAACAACAACAACAACAACAACGACAACAACAACAACAACAACAACAACAACAACAACAACGACAACAACGACAACGACGACGACAAAAATCATGATTCCTTTGATTGGATTTGAACTCTTTCAAAATCCAAATGGCAGTTTTACAATAGCTTGGGAGCAAGCACCAGATATCCAAGCAGAACTTGTGATTCAAAATTCAAATGGAACCAAGACCATTTCAAGGTTTGATGCTAACTCTGACGTCGGCATTTATACCCGACAGGAACAGACCTTGGATTTGCAGCCTTGTTCAAGTTATGAGATTACACTCTTCGAGCGTAGTTCTGACGGTGAAGCCACAGAGTTCTGGCATCACTTCACTCAAGTCACGCCTAATCCCGATTTCAAGTTTGAACTAGAAGGTTCACAAATCGTGGTGAGCAAAAACATAAGCTCGGGCAAAGGAAACGTCAGGTTTGAATGGACTCACTCTCAAGATTGCATTAAGAGCTACTTGATCACGGTATCGCAAGACGACCTCTTTGGAGAAACTGTCGTGGAAGCAAGAACCCTGGGTGAAAGTATTTCAATTGATTTGCACCAGATACCGGGGAATTTGACCTTTAAGAACTGCCACAAATATTTATTGACCATTGAGCCCCACACCAATTTCGAACTAGAGCCTGAGTCCGTGTGGTTAGAAGGATGCTCTAAATCATTTCGGTACATGTTAGCCGATGACGGAGCCCCAAATGACGTTCAAAATGAGATTGCCATCTCGCCAACCTCCTTTCAAATTGAATTGAGTTGGCCTGAACCTCTTTCCTGCAAAGAGATGACCCTCTCCGTCTCCAGCAATCGTCATATTTACCACGAGCACGGCCACGAAAAATACATCTATGCCACAGACATCCCAATCTTTTCGGAAAGATACATCATTTCCGACCTGCGGCCTTGCTTCGACTACAAACTGATACTTTCTGTAGATGACAGAATTTTGTTGGATAGCACAGTTAGTACAGTGAAGAATGAAACAATAGTTGAACAACTTGGCCCACAAGAAGTTGCCATTTGGAAAGAAGATCAAGATCCAACTCAAGTCAAGATTGAATGGGCCTCCCGGTGTGTGGATACATATTCGTTCCAATATTGTCGATTTCCCACTGGATGCGTGAAGGAGTCGGGAAGAGTAACTCGGTCAGTAGCTCTAATCGATTTGTCACTTTTGCCAAGTGTTACGCTCGACGCCTTGATTCCATGTCAAATGTATCGCTTTGAGATCGACACACCCTTCAACAACCAAATTTATGCGGGCAATTTCACAACCCATTTCTCAGATGGACTTGCATTCGACTTTCCAAAGTTCGACTTTGACTTTACGGCCGAGCCAATTCGTGTATCTTGGGAACATGTCTATCCATGCGTGGAGAAATATGACATGAACTTGAGCCTTAGCAACGGCACTGCTCTCTTATCAACAGAGATTCGACCACAAGCGTTGGGAACCATTAAATCTGACCTTTCCAACGAATTAGACCAGAAAGACTCATGCCTCCATCAATGTAGCAACTACACGTTGCAAATCGTTCCAAGGCTAACTTCTAACTATTCCAACGGGGTCTGGGAACGAGAAAACTTGCGACATGTTGAGTTTCTTTTCCTCACTGAAACGCCAATCCCTTCAACAATATCTCACGTTGTCAATGCGAGTGGCTCTTTCGTTTCTTGGCCAAGTTCATCTTGTTTGAATGCCTATATTTTGGTTTTGGCTGATACTGAAGGAAACGAGATCGCAAATGTTACTTTGGCCGAGAACTCTACCTCTATTCCCATGAGCACCTTGAAGCATTGCACACAATACCACATCAAACTATGGGGCATCTCAGAACTGGGAACATCGAATCATTATGCCTCCGCTCAATTCATGACCGACCACCCAGATGAAATCATATTTCGCCACAATGCTTCTTATGAGTCAGTTGAGATCGTAGCCGAACTTCATGGGATGGATTGTGTGGATCACTACAGGGTGTTTCTATGTTCGGAGGAAAGAGACTTTTGCTGGGATCAGGTGCTATCCTGGGATCAAGAGAACAGGGTGATCTTTCAAAATCTAACTGAGGGCTCTCCCTTCGTCATTAATTTGGTGGGATACGATGCAGAAGGTCAACAATTGTATACTTCGTCAAATAAGATGACTGAAACCCGCCATCGAATCAATGCCACACTAAAGGAGGAGACAATCACGGACCATTCCGTGCAATTCGCCGTGGAATCCTCTTTATTTGAAACTGGACTTGACTCTCGCTTGGAGTGGTGGGTGGAAGTTTCGTGTTCTCACAAAGACGAAACATTAATCAGCAAAGGAGCACTCAAGACAGTCAAATTCATGGACTTGGATCCATTCACAATGATATTGTGCTCAGGTACATTTTTCACAGAGCAAGAGGAGGAACAAATGGGATCGGTTTGGGTCAAAACTAAACAAGCAATTCCAAGTGCGCCCAAAAACTTGAGGATCGAAACTCACAACTCTACGTCAGTCTTGATCCAATGGGATGCTCCTGAATCCGTGCCGGGAATCATTGAAGACTACCAATTGATGTACAGTTATGAATGCAGACCAGACTCTTCATGTGAAGATAACGAATGCGACCAACAAAATAACCTCACCGTCGAGGGAAATGAATCCTCTTTGACGTTGAGAGTGAAGCCATACCGAACCTACGTATTTGATATGAATGCCAAAACGAAGCATCCAACTAGAGGCCAAAACCATGGAGCAATAACTGTTGAAGTCGCTAGTGGACCACCACCACCGGCTTCTATTACAAAGTTGGAAAAACTATCTAGCGATTCTGTCCTCATTGAATTTCAAGAAGGTTGTCCTTTCAATGGAGAAGTTGCCCACGAAGTCAGATGGCTTTGCAATGGGTGCAGAATGGAACCAAAAGCCTCGACAAAGATCCATCATAACATGTTAGTGGAGATCTCAGGACTTCAAGGAGGACATTTTTACGACTTTTGGATTGAGTCCAGTACCCGAGGTTGTGGGGAGGATAATTGCACAATTTCTAGTGGAATCAAAGTTGTGTATCTCGATTGTGAGTATCAATGCCGCGATGGAACATGCATCAATCGAGGTTGGAAGATCAAATGTGACTTTGTCCGCGATTGTCCTGATGGAAGTGACGAAGAGGGCTGCACTTGCGATCCCCCGTTCAAGTTTGAATGTGGAAACAAATATTGCATCGAGTCATGGCGAAGATGTGATGGAAACGCGGATTGCAACGATTATTCGGATGAGGCCGATTGTCCCTCCTGTCACGACAACCAATTTCGCTGTGAGAGAACGCAAGAATGCATCGCTAAAAACATGACTTGTGATCGAATAGTCCAATGCCGTGATGGATCAGATGAAAATGGATGCGCATATTGGACCTCCAGGTAAAACTTTTTTCTGTAAATGACATTTTCTGTATATCTAGATGTAATTAAGTAAAGACAAATAGAATTTGAAAAACTGTGCACGGCAGACCAGAAACGAGTACCGGTAGAAAGGATAATCCCGTGTTGTCCCTCTTTCCTATTTACTGAATCGACTCGATCTTTGGCCGGTCGTGTTCAATCCAATAAATTCTAGAAATCCTTGAATTAAGTAATCAATGTGCATTAATTGGTTTCTAGCTGTTGGCCTGATAAATTCAGATGCTTGGATCACACTTGTGTGGACATCAAACATCGATGCGACGGTATCTGGGATTGCGTTAATGGCGAAGATGAGCTCTCGTGCAACACAATCTGTGACAAAGTGGACCAGTTTGCTTGTAAGAACAGAGAATGCATCCCTCAAAGTCAATATTGCAACGGGCAGAAGGATTGCACCGATGGAACGGACGAGCTTTTCGAATGTAATTGCCATAAAAACGGACAATTTGCTTGCGCATCTAACGATGAATGTGTGCCTAGGCTTAAGGTTTGTGATGCAATACTAGATTGCTCCGACGGGTCCGATGAAAGAGGTTGCGGTGCCAAAATTTCTACCACTATCATTCCTCCCAAGTTTCCTGTCAGTGTAATCAATGAGGACATTCTCCATAGCAGTCTTGAGATAAGCAAACCAGAGCCACTTCCTGAGGATGCACAAGAACATGCGGAGAAAGCGCAACAAGATAGCTCCGAAGATGCTTTCGTGGATTACCCTGAGGCTCAACCTATCATCCAATCGCCCTATCATGAGACTGGTTTTGAATCAGCCAATCAGATTATGGAAAACTCAAAATATAATCTCAAAGTGTATCCCCAAGTACAAGAGGTGTACGAAGGCCATGATGTGGTCTTGCAATGTCGAGATGAAGGGGATCTCAGAGCCCCAGTCGTTTGGAAGAGGCCTAATGGGAAACCATTACCTAAACCGTCCCACCAAGAGTATGGGAGATTAGAGATAACATCCGTCTTACGGTTTCAAGAAGGATCTTATTTATGTGTTGTGGAAAACGATCAGGACCATCCTGAGGGCCAAACTGTCGCCGAGGTGAAAGTGGTCACTTATCCTACTCATGAGTATGGTTGGCCCTGACCATATTTTGCTGTTTTGTTCAGTTTTTCATTTGTTTTAAGCTTCAAAATTTGATTATTTTTTTTACTTTTGATTCGTACCCTGATATTCATAATAAAGAAAGACGCCGAAAAACACACTGTATCAACAAGCTCACGCAAGTAAAATTCAGCTCTACGTAAAAGTGGCTAATTGCCAAAATTTTCGAACCTGCATTCCCGGGGATAGAATAAGTTATTGTTAGCCTGTCACTAAGTGCTATTTCAGATCAGCTTGTGTCAGTCCATTGCAAAACTGATACCAGAGTTTTGAAAGGATGAAGAGATTCTAGACTAGGAAATAGCTTGAGAGAATGCAGACCAACAATTCAATGAATAGATTTAGCTATGTTGAAAACATACTGCTTTGTAGAGGGCGAAAAAATAAGTTGGATAAACAGGCGAAAAGAAATTTTTCAGTTAAAATATGGCGCAAAGCATTTTCTGGCAAAAAATGGCCAATAAAGTAAGTTCCGGGCAAAAAAGGGCCAAAAAAAGTAAGTTCCTGGCTAAAAATGGCCACAAAAGTAAGTTCCTGGCTAAAAATGGCCAAAAAAGTAAGTTCCTAGCTAAACATGGCCAAAAAAGTAATTTGTCTGGCAAAAAATATTCTTTTTAATTCATTATTCGATGGGCCAAATTTTTCTTTTTTAGGTCTTGTTTTTCAGTCGGCAAATATTTTTTTCTCGATTTTTAGGCCAAAAATTTTGGGACTCGTTCATTCACCTTGGAAAAAATTGACGACCTTTTAAGGTCATATTCAAATTTGAAAAAAGGTTTTTTGTTGTTAAATTGCGGAAAGAGGTTTTTCTGCTTAAAATGTCAAGAAAATGCGAAAAGAAGTGGCAATGCTTCAAAAAAAGTTTTTTAGGGTAAACAGCCATGTTATTAGAATAAAATCAAAGTAGTTAAGTCAAGTAAAAAAGCTAATCTATGTTCAAAAATATCAACTTGATATATGCCAAGGTCTTTGATAAGGTAGATCATGACCTTTTGTTCAATCAACGCAAAGGGTTTGGTATCCAGGGTAAGGTCCTGAATTGGACTGAAAGCTTTATAAGTGAAAGGGGGCAAATGGTTATGGTTGAAGGGTCATTTAGTGGCATGTATGATGTCAAATCAGGGGTTCCACAAAGTTCCATTTTGGGTCCGCTCCTGTTTATTCTCTTTATTGCTCCTCTCTAAAAGTTTAGTACAACAGCCAGCATTTCATCGTTCAATCTTTTGCCTTTCAGTCTTCGTCGGGAATATGTTGGAGCTGATGGAGCTGATCCTCTAACAGCATTTAAGGCAGGATTGGACAAATGTTTGAATACTATTCCTGATCAACCCACTATTCGTACGATGTTGGTAGTTCAAATTTTGTTTAAATGTCAATAGTGCATATAAAATTGTTGGCATCAGCAACAAATTCATAAAAACTGTGCAATTCACTTGTAACCCCGTAACTCAATTTGTACCAAACTAACATTGATACTAGGCGGTTACCACAGGCTTGGAAACAGGCAAATGTGTCCCCAATTCATAAATCTATCTCAAAAACATTCGCGGAAAATTATCGCCCAATCTCTCTTACAAGTGTGATTGGAAAAAGTGTTGGAAACCATCATCAGGGGACAGATTTACGACTACATGGAACAAGAAAACTTGATCCCACGGTCTCAACAGGGATTTTTGCCTGGTAGGAGTTGTGTTGCCAATTTGATTGCTTTTTTCGACGAAGTAACAAGAGCTGTCGACAAGGGGGATCCGGTCGATGTTATTTACCTTAACTTCTTAAAAGCATTTAACTTGGTTCCACACGACTTACTCCTGAAGAAGCTGGAAATTTTAGGATTCAATTACATACTCTTACAAAAGATATCAAATTGGCTCCCCGGTCGGGAGCAAAGAGTGGTCGTAAGTCCAACTGGCGGCCAGTTTCAAGTGGGGTTGTCCAAGGAATTGTTCTTGGGCCCCCTACTTTTCTTGGCGTATGCCTCCGACCTACCTGCGTGTATCTTCAAACCATCTTATATATGCACCTTTGCTGATGACACGAAGATTGGCTGCAATATCGAGTCTTCAAGAGACCTTGGCATAACAATATCTGATAACTTAAAACCATCAGAACACGTCGGAATGATTGCCACAAAAGCAAATGCGGTCCTGGGGCAGGTAAAACGGTCATTCTCGATACGCAGCAAAGAAATATTCGTCGAGATATACAGAACATTCGTTAGACCACACTTGGAAAGTGTTGTTCAGGCCTGGAACCCACGGCTCCAAAAAGATATAAACAAGCTCAAAAGTGTCCAAGAAGGCCTTATGAAAATGATATATGGTCTCACTGGCACATATGAAGAATAACTTGATTCCCTTGGCCTTACTACCCTCCTGAGAAGGCGGAAAAAGGGCTATGCCATACAAGCCCTCAAAATAATTAAGGGCCTGGAAGAGCCTCTAAAAAGATGACTTCTACACAAATATCCATCATGAAAAAGGCACAAGAGACAAGCTGAATGGGGAATTTATACATTCCCCGAGTGAAAATAGACATCAGTAGACATTTCCTTTCTTTTCGCTTCACACTTCATGGGATAGCTTTCCAAGGATCGGGAGGAAATGCCAATACCTGAAGTCGTGGTTCGGCTCGCAACGCTAGAAACAACCATTTACCCATCGCACCAATACACCCAGAAAATCAAAATTTACACCCTAATGTCAACACAACGTACCACTTACCATATCTTCCTTATAACCAGCGACTTTGGTTCCCGAAGATGAAATAAATCTAATCTAATTAAAATTAATGATTTATTCGTTTACAGGGAATTGCGTTCCTTGCAGAGGTAGTAAAAAATCCGCAACCACCAAAAAAAGATCATTAGGAATGCAATAGCTTTCTTAATTATCTAAAATATGTTAAGAGTATTGTCTCTCACGAACATTCAAAATTAAGGAACACGGAGTTTGAGATAAAATTGGAATTCACTTCAAAAGCTACGGTGTATACGATTTCTAACCGTGGGTATGAAGTTCGCAATTATTCACTCCCATCGAAATTTCTAATGAAAACGGACAGACATGGAAGTGATGAACAAACTTGATGATAAGAGACAAAAGTGACAATTTTCAAGGACAAAAGGAGAGAAACGTCCATACAAGATGAAAGTTAAAATCGTCTGCTTTAAAATTCTTTGCTGTGCTTGGATTCCGATTATTTGGGCTAGCTCATGTGATCAGACATTTATTTCGGGCATTCGAAAACACATTGGATTCTCTTTCCCAAAGACAAACGAGGGTGATTACAACTTCCAAGCCATCAAAGTTCAATTCGCAGTGAAAGCCAAAAATTTATTACTGTGTCCAGATTCTGATTCTGCATTGTTGTTGAAGTACCGCAAACATGGGACAAGAAGGTGGGACAATAAAATGGAAATCGACCTGGAGTCTAGTGAAATCATCGTTGAAGAGGAAATTGACCCTTGCTCTTCGTATGATTTCAAATTGAAAGATCAATCCAAATTTGGCAACACAAAAGTGGGAAGTTTTCAAACCGGTCCGAGCCAACTCACGCATGAAGTCATCGAAACTGCGGTCCATGAAAATCGCGTGGAATTTGCATGGCCAACATATGCCAAAAATTGCTTTGAAGCAATGGTTTTACGCCATGGAAAGGAAAAAATAGAAATTGCCCAAAGTCGGACTCATAACATCACCCTCATGGAATGCAAGAACGAGATCGTCGTAGCACCAAAGTTTCAAAATCGGGATGGCATTCCAATTAAATTTGAGTTCCCTATTATTCCCTTGAATGTCAACGTTTCGCCAACCATCGACAAATCGGGGTTATCGTGGGACTTGAGCCATTTGCTAAATTGTCCACACATTGTGAAAGTGGAATTGAATTTTTACCTCTCATTTTCAAACACAAGCGTATTCCATCTCATCTTGAGCAAATCAGTCGAGTTTTTTGCATATGGCAAGGCGACTTTGACTCCGGCAGAGGTTGAAGAAGATGCTCTTCGAGAAGATGTCATAGCTCCTTGCCAGAATCATTTCTTAACTTTCAACCTCACCATGTTTGAATCGTCCAGCAATAACGACGAAAACCATCGAGAAGTGAACATTATCAAAGGGATTCCCATTACGGTTAATTCCAAGGGGAATGTAGCTTTCGACCATGGTGTGGATCCACTTTGTTTAGTGAAAGAAACCAGTGCCAGGGGATCAAAATCGTCGGATTTATTAACAAGGGGATTGGACGCCATAGAGAAAGGGCTTTTCCCGGACAACGAATCTGCTACAGAGTTTTCCATTCCTAGCACTTCAGAAGATCATGAAATAACCATATTCTCTGCAGACTTAACTACTGATGAAACACCGCCACTCTCTGAAGATTCGACTACCGAGGGAATGTCTGTGTTATTCGTGAACTCGACTACCGACAAAATTGTAGTGCCTATCGTAGAATCAAAAACTAAAAGAGAAGACAATTCCACTCTTTTGGACCCTTCGAACGAGGCAACTCTTCCAGGATCACATACAACGAAGGGACCTGAGACCCTTGAAAACGACAGCCCTGAGGAAGAAGAGAATTTTGAAGAAGACAAGAACCCAAATTCGGTCACACTCCCAGATGCGGTCTTAACAAATAACAACGGCTCCCTACATTCGGATTCTAATGTGTTTGATGAAATGGATGATGGCAATGAATCAAATTCGACCAAAAATTTAAATAACACAGATCAGCAATATGATTCCTACGATAATTACGAAGGATCAGATCAAGAAGAAAACCAACCCACAACAACAGACGGGAAAAATGCGAGGGACGTTTTCATAACAACTGCCACCCAAAATAGAAAGGATAAAGATTCCAATCCGGAAATCACACAAGCTTCCTTCTCCGGTTCAATGTGGTTTGTTCTACTAGGCACCATTCTAGGGATTGCTGTGCTTCTAGCTGGGGTCTTTTTTGGTGCAGCCACCTATATCAGAATACGAAAAGATTCACATCCAATGGCTCCAGAATGGGAATCCCCTATTGTAAAAGAGCCCATTCAACTGAAAAGCAACGCAGGGGATGAAGACATTACAATCATAAACGAAAGCTCCCAACTTAATCCAAAATATGATAATGAAAATACTACGAATTTTTAATCGCCATTGTATGAAATAAATGATTGAAAAATACGATGCGCGTAGTAACAGAAAAAGTTGTCGCAACATGTCAGTCAGAACGATTGTCCTTCCAAGTGAGAGTTGCAATGCATGGCAAATGGTCAGAGGGATAACCAATGTTTGGTATGCCTTGAATTTCATCTAGTTCTTCTTTGGAAGGGAATGGCACCACTTCACGCACTTCCATGTTTTCTTTGTCGAAAAAAATGTAATCCAAGCAATCTTTGAAAGTGAGAGTAAAGTTGGTGTATTCTGGGGTGCCACAAGCGGAGTCCAACTTAAATTGGTGTTGAAGATTCAGATCCGTAACCTCTTGCCCTTCGACGACTTGCCATTCTGGATGATCTGAAGAGATTGAACCTTTGGTGTAAAACTCAAACACTCCACAAGGGGGCGTGCTATTAAAGTCTCCGCAAATCAGGACACTAATGTTGCACTTCGGATGCTTCAAAACCAATTTTCTCTTCTTTTCGGCCAATTCTCGCAAAATCACCGCACTCTGAAGCAACCTTACATGGTCAGCTTCTGGCTTGAAGTACATATGAGTGTTTGCCACGATCACAAGTCTCTCGCTTGACTTATGTTTGAGAACCACGAGTTGGACGACAGTCGATCTTTCGGCGACATTGGCCATTAATTGATCGTTTTCGCAAATAGCTCCAAGAATATCCTTGACATAGTCTTTGTTTCTTAAGGATTCTCCTAGAATCACCCGCTCTGCTTCAATTAGATCAAATTTGTCTGTCCTCCAGAAACAAGCTTCACCTTCATTCACTGACCCAGCTTTAGAGGCGTAGGTTCCTTGGTAACCGTAAAGGGGCTGCTCAAGCACAAGGCAAAGGTCGAGATCGAAAACTTTGGCATCGACCTCTTGAAGACATAGAATATCCGCGTTAAAGCCTAAGAGCTCTTTCAAAAGCAATTGTTTGCGATATTCGATAGCAAGGGCATAGGGTGGGCATTGAGGATGGAGAACAGTGCGCGAATATTCGGAGTCGGCGTACAAATCGGCCAATAAATTGTAGGTAACAACACGCAATTCATCAGCCAAAGTTTTGGTCTTAGTGAAGGCCTGCCTAGCCTCGAATCCACATAAGCCAGGTCCAGCTGAGACCACGGTTTTCGAGGTTGTCGCGTAAATCAACCCCTCTCGACTTTCAGCGTCCTTAGGGTGAATTACCAATCTGATGAGACCACCAATGTCTTCATCGGTCACTTCATAGAAGTATGAATCTTGGCGATGGACCCAAGTCACTTGGGGCAAGCCTTTGGCTTTCGGATCCAAACCCTCGGGAAATTTTTCTGCACTTACAAACCAACTAAACTTGGTGAGAGAAAAATCTGCGAAGCTCATTTTCAACTTGTAAGGGTACACGAAGAATCCGGCCATACTTTGCTCTTGCAATTTCACACTCTCCACCATTGGAGGATTCACGTCCACGATATATTCATTCCCCATAAGGTTCATTGTAATTGAGTGGTCCGAGAACAAAATCTCTCGAATCGGAACGTCCTCGCCAAACTGAAGTTCGTTACAAGTTTGGTTTGAAAAGATGGCTTGAATTGCAGGAAATTGATCATTTTCTCCTTCTTCAGACTGGTTGGCTTTTCTTTTGCGTTTCTTGGCAAGAGCTTTTTCGATATTACCCAAAAGCCGGCTTTTAAATTGACTTGAAGCCTCTTCAATCGGTCGGGTCAAGTTGAATTGTCGTTGGATCCCCAACTGAGGGTGGTTGAGGACAAATGAGAACGAGAAATTCTGGTCCTCGGGTAAATGTTTCACAATAGCTCTATTTTTCAACTCCATGGTGGTGATCGTTGGGTGGCGAGCGAAAAATCGTACTGAATCAAGAATTCGGACCTTCACAAGGATTTTCTGTAAGCAAGCGTTCTTCAAAAATATCATTGCAATTCATCGGAATGGTTCTGAAAACGAGATGTAAGGTATTCGTACAAGAAATAGTCATAGATATGTGTAGATGTGAAATACTCAGTTTTTTTGCCGGACAATTGCTGAAAAATAATTGCGTGAATCAGTCCAAATTTCCAAGGAACATTGATGTACTATGCAGGGTTGGTTCAAGCGACACCTTGTCGTGTCTTCTAGTCAAACAATGAAATAAGGTTTGCTGCATCTGAAACTGTTGTTTTGAATTTGTTGCCCTCCATTTGTTATACAGAATACATAAGAGGTGAACATCCACTGATGCGATTTGAGGCAGGGCTAGACAAATTGCAAATGATTTTCATGATCAACCCTTTTTTCAAGGACTGGAGTGAACCAATCCTGAAAGTGTGTCCAATTTGACTATGACCAGAAACAAGTTAACCCTAAGTGACAAGGCTTGAGTTAAGACAGCTTGTTGATGGTTGATTGCAACAGGGCGGTCCAAGTCAACTTCAAAAGTGGCCTTCAAAATGATAGGCGGGACTGGCCCAGTGTGTCGTGTCTGTCAATTTCTGTGGAAATGGTAGGTAATAATGTCTCTATTGTCTTAAGATCCTTTTGAAATGCTGTTCATACTAGAAGGTGAGACATTACGTAGTGCGTGGTGCGTCGGTTTGTGGTGCGGATGGCTGGGGTTTGATCCCGGCTGACTGCCACCCCTCCAAACTCTACTCTTTGGAGTCAAAATTTAGCGTTGAACCGTCTTTCAATGCAAACAACTGCCAATCTATACCAATGGCAGCCAAAAAGTGGCAAGGAGCGGGAATTTTCCTTCGTGGAACACCCTTTATCAGTGGTGTACTTAGTGATGGACAGAAAGGGCTCGTAACCGAAACCGAAAGTTTCGGCCGAAAGAGGGCTTAACCGAAACCGAAACCGAAAGCAGCTGACCACAAAATAGTATAAAATATTTCGATTTTGTTGTCAAACTCCATCCTTTATAGTGCCTGTCTGCTTTCGGTTTCGGTAGGCATAACCGAAACCGAAATTTCGGCCGTAATTTCGGCCGAAAGCGCTTTCGGTCCATCACTAGATGTACTCACTCCTTAACTAACAAACAAACGGCTGTTAACACTAAAATGCACTAATATCCAACGATATTTGGCGTTCTTTAGTCTTTATTTTTCACATACACACATTAGTAATATTGCAATCACAGAAAGCCTTCACGTTGCTTCCTTAGTTTGTTGTCAAGGTTTGCCAAAGTGCGCATGAATCCGTCATTCGGCCTAACATCTCGATGAGAGCGAAACTGCTTTAAGACGTCAGTTGCGCTCCAGTCATTTTTCTTCATCATAAAAGCCATAGCACAAGTGCAAGATCGAGACACGCCCATCTGACAGTTGACCAAACATTTGCCCCCTGACTCCAGGGCTTCCGCAATGAAGTCAGCGGCTTCATCCAAAAATGGACTGACATCGAACCAAGCGGAATCCCACATAAGGAATCCTTTGTAAGTTATTCCAGAGCCTTGGAAATGCTGGCTCTCCAGGTTCACCAACCCTTCATCATCTCCTTGAGCTGTGTTTAAGACGTGGGTGATATTTAGATGCTTGAGGAATTTGATGTTGGAGGCGGCAGCGCCATCTCCAATAAAAAGGTTGGGAAATACTTCGTCACAATCCACTTTCCAGGCGACAGCAAATTGCGAAGAAAACAATTTGGACGTTTTCTTTTCGCTCCAAGGCTTAACTCGCCAACAAATCAAGCGCAGTTGCTTATCTGTTGTTGGGACAAATTCGCCAGAGTCTCGTCTTGATGCAGATTTACTTGACTCAATTGGAGGTTGTTTGACGATGTTATATGTTTGGGTTGTTTGCTTCGGAGCTCCGCTCATGAAAGGAGGAAGAGTTATTTTGGGCACATCTTTCAATTGAGACTTTGTTTGAGTCGTTTCTGGTTTTATTTGATCCCCTTTTCGCCGCTTAATCTCCTCTTCTTCTTCTTCTTCCTCTTCTTCATGATCGTCTTCCCATTCCCATTCTGAAGAACTCCCATCAGCGTTTTCATCGTGGTTGGTATTTTCTTGAACCACCTCCGTTGTGCTCAACACCGCTTTTTCTTGGCTCTCAACTCCCGCTGAATGGAATGCCACCTCAGGTAATTTGTCGTTTGGAACTTCATCGAGCTTCTCACTAACTTGTCTCTTTCTATACATGTCTGGCCGAGGCTCGCCAAAGTGGGTTAACTTGAAAGGCAAAGTCGCCTTATCGGGAGGGGCATCCCAGAACTCAAAATGCCAAGGCTTTGGCACCAGATGCAAATCCTTTAATGGGTGTAATTGGATAGATCTGGGGACGTTGAAGAGGCGTTCTTTTCTGAGTTCGTTGTCTAGTTCAACAATCTGCTCGAGAAAGGAATCATTTGGTCGTACATCCCGTCGTTTGCGAAACTCTCTCATGACATCCACGGCTTCCCAGGTTTTGGTCAGCATCATGTAAGCCATAGCAGAAACACAAGATCGCGACACGCCCATTTGACAATGGACCAAGCACTTCCCACCAGTTGAAATTGCAGACTTGATAAACTCGTTCGCACATCCCAAGAAAGGCAAAATTTTCGCGTGAGTACTATCCCAAATCTGAAGACCTTGGTAAGTAATGCCGGATCCTTCAAAATATTTGGCATTTAAATCCACAAAACTGTAATCCGTCCACACGCCCTCGGCTGTATTTAAAACATGGGTGATTTTCATTTTCTGTAAGAATTTGATATTTCGGGCCGTAGCTTCGTCGCCAATGAAGAGATTTGGAAATACTTCATCACAATCGACGCCCCAGCTTGCCCCAAAAATGGCGCTGAACAAGTTTCTCGTCTTTGGCTGCTCCCAAGGCTTAATTCTCCAACAAATTATTCTCAATTGTTGAGCCGTAGTGGGTACAAACTCGAAAAGGTCCTTTGAAGATTTGCCATGGGTCTCTTTGTCAGAGATATCAATGCCTTGAAGGTCTATTGTCAAGTTCTTTGAGATGGCTTTCCATTGCTTGGCTGAGTTGATTTTTACGATCGACAAGGGATCATTTTCATCAAGCCCTGGTTGAACAACATTGACCGATCGGACGCTCAAATTACTGGCAATGGATTGGCAACTGCAAACGGAAGACGGCGTTTCACAGGTTTTTGTAGTGTTACACATCACCCTCCAACGTTCCTCCGGTCTCTCAATTATTTCTTTCACTTTAAGGAGTTTATCTTGAATAGGCAATATTTCTGTGTCCGTTGTCGGTGCAATATTCTCAAGATCCTCTTCGTCGTCTTCCCATACCCATTCCCATTCACCCCCGTCGTCAATAAGACTTTCGTCCTCCTGATTTCCAATAGATCTATTGACACTTCGGCCGCGAGAACTTCTTCCTGAGCGAAAGCTTCCATTTCGAGAAATGCATTTAGGGGAAGATTTGGAAGATTTGAAGCTACTCCGTTTTGAAACTCGACCCGATGTCCTCCTAGACGTTGCCTTCGAAGATGATTTGGAAGCCCCTGAAGATATTTGATATTTGATGGGACAAGGTTCACCCAAGTGAACCAGAGGATGGCCAATTTCTTCCTCAGTGACAAGTGATGTCCAAAATTCGTAATGCCATGATTGGGGAAGCAAAGCCAAGTCACTCAGGGTAGAGAGAGTAATAGACCGAGGAATTCCGTGCTCTCTGAACTTTCGCAAATCATTATCAAGATCCACAATTTGTTCCAAGAACCCGTCATTTGGTCGTATGTCTCGATGCATTCGAAACTGAGTCATAACATCCACAGCTTTCATCTCTTGATCAATCAGTAGGTAAGCCATTGCACAACTTGAAGAACGAGACACACCCATTTGACAATTGACGAGACATTTTCCACCCCCTTGAATAGCACTCGCTATGAACTCGGAAGCGCAGCCCATGTATGGAATAATGTTACACGTTGGCGTGTCCCATAGGGGAAATCCCAAATATTTGATCGTAGTGCCTTCATAGTGGGACTGACACAAGTCTACCAAGCCTTCGTCTTTACCTTCAGCGGTATTCAAGACATGGGTTACTCCAATCTTTTGCAGAAACCGAACGTTTGAAGCCGAGTGCTTGTCGCCTATCAGGAGCCCAGGGTACACTTCGTCGCAGTCTGCTCCCCATGGAGCCGCAAATTGGGAGGTAAATAACTTTGGATTCTTTTTGACTTGATTCCAAGGTTTGACTTTCCAACAAACTAGTCTCAACTGCTGAACTTTGGTAGGTTTAAAGTCAACAATGGTCTCTGCACTTGGGGTTAGTTTTGGATTGATGGTAAATGAAATTGAATTTCTAATATTCGCAGGTTTGTGTTCGTTCTTCTCATTGCTAACTTCCAAGCAATGATCGGTTGTGGCATGGGTATTGGCATTTGCATTCTCCCGCGATTCGTCAAATTTCCAAGTTATTCTCTTGGACATTGCCTTCCATTGGGCTGCGCTTTTGATCTCGATAAATCCCAAAGGATCTTCCATGTCTTCTGCAGGCGCAGATGGGATTTCAGTCCTACTTTCAACCGTCTTATGGGCAACTTCTTCCAATGAAGTGCTCTCATTTTCATAGTTTCCCTTCTTTGATGGGTATTTGCCTTGCCCATTTTCATCACTCGGCCACCTTCTTCTTCTTAATGATGGGGTTTTGGACAAGGAAGCTCTTTCTGATTTTTCGTTTAACGGGCTTCTCAGCAATCCTTCATTATTCGCCACTGATTTACCTTTCGAGGAAATTGATGGCTCTAATGGCCGATCATTATCTTCATCTTTAGTGGACAAACCCAATTTAGAAGAATTCTTCGTAGGGTTATAAAGCTGTATTGGGATGGAGGTGGACACTGGCTTGTCGGTTGATTTTTTCAGTGTCAACCTGTGGTTGGAAAGTGTTGAAGCGGGAGATGACGAGTTGGATGAAGGGATCTCTCTTGATCCTTTGTCCTCATACAGGCTTCTACGCTTGCGAACATCCCGTAGAACGCTTTCGGAATTCAGGTAGCTCTTCCTGTGGAATTTGTTTCGGAAATAGTTCATTTCCGTATGTTCACTTCGAGCTTCCTCTTCGGAGCAATCACTTTCTGAGGAATTGTTTAAATCGTCGTAGCGATCAGAGATCAAACCCAACGACTGGTCAACAACTACTCTTGACGAGTCGGATGTGGTAGGTTGACAATCGTCGTCACTTTCAGGGTTCAAGTGATTCGACGGCCACCCGGTTTCTTGGGCTTCAGGAAGCAAATAACTTGTGCCGAGATATTCAGGACTTGCGTCATGGATGACAAGACGGTCGTCTGAGGCTTTCACTTCTGGACCAACGTCGATTGACTCAAGTGAGTCACAGACGTTTTCCGTGGACAAAATTTGGGGAGGATGAATGAAGGCAGAGCGAGGCGATGCTTCAGAGTTCTCTCCTTGGGAACGTTTGGACAAAGGAATGTGCATGGACCTTTGTTTGGGAACTTCTTCTAAGGACGGGTCTTGTGTTATTCTTTCTCGATTGTCCTGAAGCTCACAATTGTCCTCAGTTTTACACGCGTCCAATCTACAGTCGGACAGAATCTCTCTTTCTCTTTCTGCTCTTTCCTCGATGAAAAGCCTATTCTTGGGCAAGAGTTTGACTCGTATCGACACAGTAGGGCAAGATGTGGCTTCTTTTTCCTCGCCTTCTTCTTTGTGGGGATACTTTCGCTCATTAGCCAAGTTAATTTCTTTCATAAGTCGAGAGGACGAACGATTTTTGTCAGAAGCCGGAATCAAGCAAGAAGTGCATTCTGTGTGCTCGGTCGAATCAAGTGACCATCTTGGCAAAAGCTCCATTTTCGATTTGCTCGGTGAAGACGACGCTTGATTCGCTTCCTCATAACTCATCAAAGAGGTTGACTGTTCAACCGTCTCCAAGGATTTGACTCCCTGATCTTCAGCAAATTGCACATTTTCCGATCCTCCGCAGTTTCGACGGCTCTGCATCGATTCAAATGAGCTGAGACTCTTTTCCTCGTCGATATTTCCGCCTTCAGATTTCTTTCGATTTTCCTCTTTCTTTTTCTCGATGGCGGCTTCTAGCTTTTTGATGATGTTTAAATACAAATCTTTGGTTCCCAGGGATTCCATCACTTTCACTTTAAGAGATGGTTCTATTGTCAATGCGAGCGATGGAACACAACTGACCCGATTAGGTGTTTCTGGTGTCAGCTGAACATCGGTGTTCCTCTTGCTCGTTGATAAGGACACTCGACTTAGTTTCGAAGCAATTGTACCGAGGATTGAGCATCTCGGTGCTTGCGAAATCGGCACGAGAACGAATTCCCCATTGACATTTTTCTCAGCCATGACACTCACTCGAATAGAAATTGGATCCACCTCGGAGAGAGATCGTTTTGAAGCCACTAAACCCTCAAGAGAGAGGATCAAACTGTATGAGAAATGACATTTCAACACCAAAATTGAAATGCTGTTCGAGCGATGGAAGGTAATTGGGCGTTTTGCTTTCTTTTCCTCAACACAACGAATGGAGTATAGTTAAGATCTGTCATAGGCCAGCTAAACTTCAGGGACGACAAAGAGGCTGAACTTTACGATGGAAACTTTTGTTTATTCTGTGAAAAAACATCGTCAGGAAGATTCAACGAGAATGAGTCATTCATGACAAGGAACGGGCCACTCACTAACTTTCCGGCCAGTGAAGGAGTACAAAGGAGCACGCTTGCCGTTTTAGCCACTTGTTATCATTACGACTGACTTTCTTTCCTCTTTTCTTGAACAAGACGTGATGTGGAAGAGAAGGTTGTTCTCATCTCATGCTCTTGATTTCTGCTATTTTCATTTCATATTTCAAAAGCTCGACAATTTTCGAACCTTTCTTCCGACCATCAATTTGTCTCTTGACGATTGAATAGACTCCAGAATGCATGAATTCTCGTTTTTGTCCCGCTATAGCTCATCGTGTATTTCCCGCCCCTTTTGTTCACTGTCCGCCAATGATTAAAAACTAAAGACTCCGGTCTCATTTTGTCCAGAAAAAGCCGTCCTTGAAGGTGATCTAGTTCGTGTTGCACAATTCTGGCAGTCCAATCCTTCACTGTCCATTCAAAGGGCTCTCCATTGCGATTCAAAGCCTTCACGTGAACTTCACGAGCCCTTGGTATAACTGCTGAGAAGCCTTGCATACTGGCGCAACCTTCGCGAGCAAAGACTTCAACTGGATCGGTAATCCTCATTTCTGGATTAATCAACACCGTCAGAGGAACCTCGACCAACCTGAAGCGTTCCACATAGTCCTTATCCCAATTTCGGAGTTGATTAGCCGTAAATTGAATAACACTTACGGGAGCCGAAACTCCAATTTGAGGGGCAGACAAGCCCAAACAATCATATTTGTTCAATGTGGCCACTAAGCGATCCACCAGTCCTTGAATGATGGGATGTTCGATTTCTGAGGGATCTAGCGGAAGAACAGGTCGACGAAGCACCGGATCACCCAACTGTACGATATGTTTGTGTCCAATGGTGCCTTGGTCTTTGAATTGAGATGAAGGTTCCTCAGATTGATGGATCTGCCGAATCTGGTGATCTAGTTTCTTGGTCCACCGTGATTGTGCAATTCGCCGAAGTAACATGGTCAAGTTCGCAGATAAACACACCTGGAACACACATGCAAGGCGTTCCAAAGTAGTAGTAAGAAGAAGACGAATCAAAACGACATCATCAAAAACTTTTTTTCCCGTACCATTCACAATTTTTTTTTCTGGAATATTTTACATTTTCAACTTTTCTAATGCAATTAACCTTTGTCTCGAGAACACATCGCAAAGAAATGTGGATGTGGAGCAAGTTTGTACCTTTCTCAAAGGAAAGCTCGAGATTGATGAGGTTGACCTGGAATGGTCCCACACTAAAAGACTTTTCGCATATTACTCAGGATGAGCTCGAAGTGTTGTCCACCGCCGGAAATCGACCTCAGCAATCTAGGAAACCCTATATAAAAATCATTTCTCCCCAAAAGTATTTCGTTACGAAGAATAGTACGCTTTCTATCATATGCCATGAGAAATGAAAGAGTACTAAATAGTACATGAAATGGGTGTTTCTTGGAAGAAGTACTCTACCTCTACATAGTACAAAACGCACAAGCCAATTAAGAGAAGGTATTATTCATGAATAGAGCGGCCGAAAATATTTAATTTTCAAGGCCAAATATTTAAAATATATTTCAGGAAAAAACATCAAAATATTTAAGAAAATATTTAAAAAGCACCTAATTATTTAAAAAATATTTATTTAAATTTGTAGGTATTCAGGGGAAATAAATTGGTATTTTTAGAGCTCCTTCTGTATTCAAAATCCAAATTTTTGATGAAAATTTTTCAACGACGAAAATGCATGTAGACAAATCTTTGGTGGAAAACATTCAAACCATGTAGTGAAAATTGGTTATTCTTGACAGTCTTTATTTTTACCCTAGATTTAATCAAAATGTTATTGGCCAAGATTTGGTTGAACATTCAGCCCAGAGTTTCCCGAATTTTCTTTTGGTTGGAGCTGTGCTTTTCTTCTCTAGATTCAAATCCTTCAATGTAATTTTCAAGGCCAAATCGACCAAATATTTCTTTCCCACGCAGAATACTTTCCCAATTTAGTTGTTGACTATTCACCTCAAAAATTGGCTTAATAATTAAAAAAGGGAGATTTTGAAAATATTGTTTTGGGAAGGTCAGATTGTTTGCCAATATTTCAAAAGATATGCGGAAATCATGATAATTCTTGATATAATTCAAATATCAAGAATATAATTCAAATATCAAATTTTCCTATAGTTTTGGAAGAAAAAGCCCAAATATTTAAAAAATGCTCAATACGGTAAAATATTTAAACTAAATATTTTTATATTTGATTAAATATTTTCGGCCGCTCTATTCATGAACCATCTCTGAACAGACTTTTGAGCCGCAAGCTAAAATGAACATTCGCCACTCTGAGGTAGAGAAATAACGCAACCATCAACCAATGGATACGGTAGATCAAGGATGGGTAGATGCACCCAAAATGAACATAATATTCATGCTGTCCAATGGAAACTCTACAAGTTAAATAAAAAGTTAAATGAATAGTGAACAATGTTTTTCTTCTCTTTTTCGGAGGTTCATATCTTGAAATCTATTGAGACGAAAAAGCAAGTGAGCTCTCTCATTGTGTGCTTACACCTGATTGGTAAATTTGCCTCCTTAAAGTACACAATGTCATTGGAAAAATGCCTTCATTTTTATTAAATAATGTACTTTAAAACACAGTGAATGACATAATACTACCCCTTACTGTATTGCACTTTTGAGACTTGATTTTTTCGGTTTCGCTTCATATTTAGAATTTTTCAGTTTCCTTTTCCAAGGCCAAGAAGTTCGATCTTGATCGAATGATGTGAACCCTCTGATTCTCGGGTAAAAATACATCATTTATTTATCTTAAAGACAAAGGTTGAAGTACAATATTGAGAGAGTAGTAGTTTGGAGCAAAGAATTAAAAAACGGTCATATTTGTGAACAGTTGTTGTTCATTAAATCTTTTGAAAGATATTGTGAAGTAAAGTTTATGTGTTTTTTACACAATTATTGAACAATTGAAACTCTTTGAACAACCAAATGTCATCACTGGATAGCTTTTTTGATCATTAAAAAATTACTTTGTGAGGATTTAATGTCATGGGTAGTGACCAGAATTGCAATTTATTTTTTAAAGAAATATATTTTAATTAATTTTTCCCCACTTTTTATCTGATTTTTTGTGGTATTTTTGACAAAAAATCAATTTTTGGAGGTCATCTTATTGACTTTTAAATTATAAAAAACAAATTTATTAGGGCATTTCATAACTTTCGCGAAGTAATTTTGTAAAGAATTTTTTTGAGGCTAAAGAAACTTGAGCAAACTTCTGAGATGGCCACATGTTTTTTGAAGTGTAAGTCTTTGTTCATCTCGTCTTTGGAATTACAAGATGACTTCATAAAAAATCCATCAAAATGCCTTTAGACTTGGATGGTCAGCAAAATGGTGTTGTTGTTGTTGTCGTTAACCGAGGTCGTCCTCGTCTCTTTCGAATTCACAGCAAGGTGGCCGCTTGTCCGGATTCGAAAAGTTGGAGGGTGTCCTGTGGACTAGCCTTCACGATTGGGACAGAAGTTGGTTGTCCTGGGTTCAATAGGTCTATTGGTGTTGTTGGTCCACATTGTGTAACCCAGTCAAAAATAAAAATGGTAAATGAAATCGAATTCCGTTGCGTTTTTAGTTGCTTCAAGATTTACTATTTCTTACAGTTTCTCAAAACTGTTTACATGGTGCCCATTTCCTTATTTCTTGGCATATTTGGGTACAATCCTCGGAATGACCTTGAGGACTCACAAAAGTGCGATGGCAGGAAAGAATTCCATAAGATATAAATTTGAGGTTTTCGGAACAAAATGCTTTGAAAATGGCCCAAAATTTTTCCTATTTTCATTGGAAAATTAAGTAGGGAATTTATGAAAGGAATTATTTTTTTCCATGTTTTTTTTCAATTATTTTTTGCTTTTTTCGATTGAATTTTCATTTTTTTGTAAATATTTTTCAATTAAAAAAAGTTTTACTTAAATTTCATCAATTTCAAATCCGTTCTCTATTTATGGGTAATTCCCAGGTCACAGTTTTTCAAAAAATTTCGAACTGCAAAAAAAATAACTAGAATTGGGGGATTTTACAATTTAAATGCCTCGTTTAATGAGTACCTTATTCAAATTCCCCCCTTTCGTATTGAAGTGGTCAGTAAGGGTGCAAATTTCATAAAAGTGCATTTTATTTAACTTTTTCCGTTTTTGGCCTTTTTTCATTATTTTGGTTAATATGCATTTTTTGCATTTTCTGACGCTTCTATCGATATTTGGTGCATTTTCTGGCATTCTTCTGGCATTTGTTTTTTTTCCCAAATTATTAACAAACATTATTTCCATGTTTGCCAATTCTCTTTAACTTATTCGCACACGATCTTCACAAACATCTTCAAAACAACAGCGTGTAACTTGGAGAACGAAATATCCCGATGCTCATGTACGCAGATGATCTATGTCTTCTCGGGGAATCCCAAGCAGATTTGCAAACGGCACTAAACCAACTGGAACAATATTGCGATTTGAATGATCTTCAAGTGAACGTGGGTAAGACAAAAGTGGTTTTTCTATAAAGGCCGCCTACCAACCTGCGCATCTCATATGGAACAGAGTATTTAAATATCTGGGCGTGGTTTTCTCCTCTCAACTCGTTTCTTCAGGTCACTTGCGTCAATTAAACACCAGAGCACGCTGCCGCATTGGCTTTCTTCCTCTTCGCCTAAATCTTCGTCATCTTTCCCTTCCAATGGTGTTGAAGGTTTTGCAAGTTTACATCCTACCAATCTACGAATATGCCCTCCCAATCTGGATCTCTTCTACAATTTCCCAAAACGTTTGGGATGCAACTAATTCCACTTTCACCAAAGTTCTTAAACGATATCTCTGTCTCCCTTACTCTGCGAACAATTCAATAGTGTATTTTCTTACCGAAACAAGTCTTCTTGAGATTTGGCTAAAACACATAACGCCAAACAAGCTCTCGGCCGTGACACTAGGTGAAGGATTCTCGGGCCTTAGCCTGTCCTTCTTCAACAATTTTCCATGCCCATCTCAATTCTCTGTTCTATCTTCAGTTCCTTCTTACCTCTGGCGAAGTAAAGCTCTTTTTAATATCCCGCTTGACCCAGACAAAAGGAGACGAATATTGTATGAAATTTTAGATATTGACCACCACCTAACTTGCAATGTGAAGACATTTCACACCCAACCCTCCCATAATTGCTTGTGCCTGAGGTTTGAAGAAGCCTGTCACCCCTACCACACACGGTATTTTTGTAACCAAACTGATGATTGAGGTGTATCGCAATAAACAGATTGAATATTTCCTTGCCTTTGACATCATTCACTAAAGTCAACAACTTTCCTTTCTTTTTCCCTTTTGGATGCTTGGCTGAAATTATTATTCAGTTGAGGCTTTCATGATCAATAGGGCTGAATATTTTAGGTTTTACTTTAGCTCTTTAGGTTTTCTCTAAAACGCCTCTTGGGCAATTTATACCTAATACTAAGTTTTTAACCTAATATTAACTTTTTTCTTCTCCTTAAGTCATTGGCACAATAATATTCCTTAGCCCAATGCCTTTAAAAAACGAAACAAATGAAGAAAGAAGAAAGAGGAGGAGTGGGAGCCACAGTTTTTCGTCTCACCAACATGCCGAATCAGCAATGCGTCAATATCAGGTGGTTTCAGGTCGACATTGCCAAAAGCTCTTTGAAATACTGCCAATTCAGAATGCTTGTGGTTTCAAAATTTATGTGTATGAATGAGTGGTTGCATGGCTGAATCAGCGACGATCAACGAACAAAATTGAAGATTACTTTTTCGAATCTTTTGATACTTTGTGTTTATTGTATTGTTGACTAGAATGAGGTTTTTATAATCTGGAACTCGTTTTCACTATTCGGGAAAATTGTCAACTCACCCCGGGAGTATAAGATGAAATGGACGAAAGACATGCAGTGATGTCTTGGCCGAGGTTTTACTTGTTCAATGGCAATTGTTTTGTTGACATATTTCAACATGGCCGTGACGTCATCATCATACTTGATAATCGGCATCGTAGACATTGTGCGAGTCCACAGCATACCACTTGTAGTGCACATGTAGTTTGAGATAAAATTAAAAGTGATTGTTAAGAAGACTAGTAGCTTTTTTTTGGTTTGGATGAATACATGAGATTAGGAGCATTTAACTACATTCCATTGCAAAAGCACAACCACATCTCGGGACATCTAGTAAGAGTTAATGGTGCATATTAAAGTTTGGTTTAATGTCATTCGGCCAACCATGAACATCTAGAAATTCTCCACCAACGGATTAATGTTTTGGACGAAAACATTGCGTTGCAAAATTTTAAGGACAGGTAATTTTGAATGTGTTATAACTAATGTGATAGAATTTGCTGAAAGAACAGCCTGAGAATGATTCCAAAATATGCAAACCTGTATTCATGGAGAATCTTAAAATAAAAGCTCAAAAGTTTCGATCAATATCATGATCGAAATGATTCACAAGAAAACTTTTCATACTTCAATTCATCCACAAACATTGCTTGGAAAATAGAATAAAGATTTTATAAATGTTTCTCGAATTACTCAAACATTAATTTAATTTTTATATTTTATTTAATGGTATCAAGGAGGGATCGTTAAAATGGCTTGTTTTTAGCATCCTCTCAAAGATATAGCCAGTCTCTAATCCAAACCCAACCGCAATCTATGAAGAGGACTGTTCTGCCGCGAAAGTTTTAAGGGTTCTCACTAAGCTGAGATGCTTTTTCATCATGCCGTTCGAGTCGATTGGAAAATAATAAGGTCGTCAAAAAGCATCAAATTATTTCAATTTTTCAAATACAATCAAGAAATGATGACGGTAAGGGCTCATTTAAAGTCCGAGAAATATCATGACCGCTAAAAAGTCAACCTGGCCTTGGAAACTGGCATTTGGTATTAGGCATTGGGCAGTGTGACCAGGTTCCCGAGCGAGCTTTGAAGCCAAATTCTCGAACAAAAAAGAAGCTCGATTTGCGTCAAACAAAGCTGAATTTTGGGACAAAAAAGTCGAAAAAAGCTAAATAATTTTGGTAATTCCCTAGGTTAGGGATTCCGAAAGTTAGGGCTAGGATTAAGGGTTTGTCAACAAAACAGGAGGCTGTTGTTGACTATTGATGGGAAACAAACAAACAACAGTGTAAAAATACAAACCACAAATAAAAAACAAACAAATCGGAAGAACAAGTCGACAGATGTTGTTGTTTTGGTCTCCCAGAAAAACAGAGCTGTTAATAGTGACACCCCTTAAGAGTGAGAAGAAGGTCAATAGTATGCTGAGGTCTTAAAAACTTTTGAAAGTCAAACCTAAGTGTTACAGTTGTATGAGGTGTACTTCAAAGAGCAATAAATCCTTTCAACAGCATTAATTATTACGTTGAAAATGATCATCAGACACTCGCTTTTACAAATTATTACGATTCATGACGGCAACACTGCTTATATTGGGAAATGATACAAATTTACCCCAAAACAAACAAATACTTAAAAACCCCAAACAAACATATAAACAAACAAAGAAACGGCCAATTTGGTCGCATCAGTATTGTTGACATGACAACATTTTTGGGGGCAAAAAAGCCAAAAGAGTCTTTATTCGCACGTATTTTCTTGAAATGATGAATTTTAACAAGAAATAAAGGGGTTTGTGATTTGGCTTCAAATGTTCCTTCAATAAACACCAAAATTTACATAAATTGAACATTTAAAGTATTTTTACTTACTACTTCAGTTACTAAACTTTCCAACAATTATATCCAATTCTGACATAGGGTGAAATCACCTGATAAGACCAAAGCTGGTGCCGTTTGTATTATCTCTTCTCCTGCAAGACTGCATATGCAACAACATAAACTGCCCTCTGAAATGTTAAATCTCTTATTTATGAATTCTTGATTTCACCAATAGCAAGAAATCTGACTTTTAATTCCACACAATGTGTTGATCATTTCAATGTAAGAAAAAAAATGTCGACAAAATGGTCTTTTTTTAAATTGAGGTATCAAAATTTAATACCGATTCATTGAAAGTCCAATGAAAAAAATGCTGAAAAAGCTAAAGATGACAAGAAAATGCTAGGAAGAAGGCTATAAACGGCGAAATAAATCCAAAAAAGGTGAAAATATTTTCTTGAACTAGATTTCACAAAAAATCTTGAAAAAGGTCAACTTGGCTTTTTCAAGCTAAATCTGGTCACCTTGGCAATGGTGAAGGTCTCGGCTTGGAGCCACGCAAGAACAATGGCCAGGGTAGCCATAAATCCACGACCACATATCAATGGGCACCCGATCAAATCTTGAACCTGAATTAGAATACCGACGTCATTACTTTTGACCCGAAACTCGTCAATTTAAGTAGTAAAATTTTCACGAGCCATCAAAAATCTATTTCAATGTCACTATATCCAAGTTCAAACAGATTCATGTATTTTTGGTCACACAACTGTGTGTATACTAGAGCTGTGCATCGGATCCGAAAGGTCCCCAAAATCCAATCCGAACTTGATTTCTTTAATCCGAATCCGAATCCGAGAGCTTCCATTCAATCCGAACGAATCCGAATCCGAAAATTTGCTACTCAATCCGAACGAATCCGAATCCGAAAATTTTTGCCCAATCCGAACGAATCCGAATCCGAAAATCTTCTGCCCAATCCGAACGAATCCGAATCCGAAAATTTGGCGCAAAATCCGAAAAAAATCCGAAAATTTGGCGAAAATCCGAAAAAAATCCGAAAATTTGGCGAAAATCCGAAAAATATCCGAAAATTTGGCGAAAATCCGAAAAAAATCCGAAATTTTTTTTGCTAATTCCGATTTAAATCTGATTATTTTGTTATTTTGGCCTAAATTGGAAATAACACTTTCAACTAGAAGTGCCAAAAACATATTATTTTAAATATAATATATCTTTTTAATATTTCCACGTTTAGCCTTGATTTTTTTTAACATTTTGGCATTTTCCAGGAAAAAATAAGCATTTTCTTGTTTTTTGGCAAAATATTTCAGGACAATTAGAGCAAATTAATGAATGCTCTTTGCACAATAGAATTTCCCAAAATGAACCAAATATGTTAAAATGTTTATGAAAAGGTATTGATTCAAAAAATCACAATCATATCAACAGTCAAATGCAGAAAAAACTGCGTAATTGAATGGGGTGAAAACATTTTTATCTTTAAATCAGTTTGGTGTCAAGTGGGCTGATATTTACGCACTTAATTGCAATCCAGGGGTGAATACTTGGCAAAATCTTTACTTTATTCAAATAGGATGGTTTTGCTTTGAACACGTTTTGTAACTTTTTGATGCTTTTTTACTACAAAACCTTTCTATGATTCTCTTAATATAGAAATATTTGATCTCAATGCTCTCATTTAATTGGTAAAATCTGAAACATTAAAATACCTTGTGGAGTCATTAAAAAATTCAGAGTTGAAGGCAGGAGATTGCATTTAAATCATCAAACAAAAAAGGTCTCATAATGAAAATATTGTGAATTGAAATAAAAAAGTAAAATGAAAAATTCGGATTGGTTTCGGATTACGTCGGATCCGAAATTTTTTTCGCAAATCCGAATCCGAATCCGAATCCGACAGGTTTTGGCAAATCCGAACGAATCCGAATCCGAAAATTCGCGCTAAAATCCGAACGAATCCGAATCCGAAAATTCTTGCGTCAATCCGAACGAATCCGAATCCGATCGGATTCGGATCCGATCGGATCCGACTTTTCTGATCCGATGCACAGCTCTAGTGTATACGCTTAGATCAGATCAGCGGGCAGCTGAGCGATTGTTGTCATTGCATTGAGCGCAAACCCCAAGCGCAGACAAACCACCGCGAAATCCCGTCACTTACAGCCTAGCTTAGCCTCTTCAGCCTAGGCTTTGGACGGATGAATGAACTGACGGAGACGGACTACGACAAACCCTTGACAATCCAACCGTCGCACCACAGGACGCGCAATTCAGTTGACGCGTAGCCCAAAACGACCCCAAATTTGAATTTGAATGAAATGGGGGCATATAAAGGTTGCTTGAAGTGAGTGTTTTAAATCATGCCGCTAGTGATAGAACAGGGCCGTTGGCTGTACTGAGTTACTGCAGCCCATTTTGTCAAATCCAAGTTTTTCCCATTGTAGTGTCTATTTGATGATTCTAGGTCCATGGAAGCGATTTTTATTTTACGTCTTGATACCTTTGCTTACAACTGGTTCATAATATGCTCAGCTTATTGCTAGAAAATCATACATGTAAAACCACACATCACCAGAAAGCAGTATTAAAACATATTTAGTTTCTCTGTACGGGCATCATTTTGAAATAGGTTTTGATTTGATTCTGTGGAATCCACTGAACAAATCAGCATCTTCAAATTATTGTTTGGATGAATTTTAAGTCCTCTTTTTGCAATGACACAAAGCTTAATTAATTGCTTCTTATTCAATCACCCTAAAAATAAATTTTGCGCATTATTGGTCCAATTCCACCCAAGGCAACTTTACGTGAAATATCAATCGTTTCTATGGACCTAGAATCATTGAACGGACGCGAAAAGCGCTTGAAGCAACTTTTATGTATCCTCATTGCCAAAAGATGAATCATTAATTCAAATCTCTTAAATCACTCTGTGCCAAGGGATTCCTCAAAACTAATTAACCACAATACAAAATTTCGCACAAAACTGACAATGGATCTCAATTTAACGAACATGCTACTTTTATACAGTAATTCCAAATTCAGAGAAATTCAGATATGGTAAACTCAAACAAATTTTCATGAAAATTGGGCGTCTGCTTGAAGATATAAGGCCCTGTTATTAACACTGAAGCTCACAGCCACGGTATACACATGCTGTCCAATAAAAACATCACTCCGTCACTTTTGGTCCATCACAGTGTCAAAGTGGTGTTATTAAAGATTCCCTCTGAATGTCCGTTCTTGCAAAATATAGTAAGAAACAGGTCACCTTCATTGAGCATTATCTTCTTCACTTTGATGTTGTTGTTAGGTACTTCTAATCTGCAAGAAACCATTAGTATTTCAGTTGAATGGGGTTGATGAGGAATGGTGAACAAGATTTTTGACAGACAGATACGCATGCTGTAATGATGTCTAGACAATTCATGCCCTGATTCGTCATAAAATAGTGACCTTGAAGTCCGTAACACTCCCCTACCGTTTGTTCACCGGGATCGTTTTGGGCTCTCAAAAACAACGACAACCAGCTGTCGTGGCATCCTCTTGTGTCTGCCTCAACATACTAACAAACTAACTAACCTAACCTATCCCGATCCATCCCGATCCATCCCCAAGTTGCAACGAACGACCAAACTCAAAATCAAGCACGAAGAAACGCGGAGAAAACCCGAGACCCTTTCCTCGTTATTGATTGTGACGCCTCCGCCGCGGATTGGATGCGGTCGGTGAACGCGGCGGTGTTTTTGCGGTTCGCCCCGGTCCGCCCTAGCCTCTCGATTCGACGACTTTCTCGGCCGCGTTCGTTCCCTCCTCCTTCCCTCCCTCCCGCCTGACCCGACCACCGCTCTCCTTGACCATGGGCAATCTCGACTTCGATCTGAACCATTTCATGGAGAATTTGCGGGCGTGCAAACCGCCCTACAAATGCCCGTTCACGGACTGCGGCAAAGTCTACAAGACTCTGGCCGGCATTCAATCGCACATTTGCGCCCATGACAACGAAGAGGCCGCGCGAAACGGAAACGCGGGCGATGGCGAAGGCGGGACCGGGCCGGGCGGGGGGCGGACCCGCAGTCCTTCGCCCGTACCCTTCTTTAAATCGCCGGTCAAGGAGTCCTTGGTGTATCACGAGGCTCTCAAGAAGGTGGAGTTTGAGGCCGAGGGGCGTCTCCATCGATTCTCCATCTACGACGCCCTCCAATTGGTGCCCAAAGACGAGTGGGAGGCGTCTCTGCCGTCGTCGGCCCGCCTCTCGCAAGTAGCCACTCCGCCCCTAGAACACGCCGATGCCAAAGCCCACCCGGAGTCCCACGCCGGCCAAACCGGCGGTCCGCCCGATTTAGCCACGCCTACGTCGAGTAAGGGCGGTTCGCGCGGGTCTAAGAAGAAGAAGGCTCACCATCGGGCATCGCTCAAACCCGGTCAATCGGGTCCGAGCGAGAGCGGGGCGGGTGGAGGCGGGGAGGGGGCGGATCCGGCCGGCGGAGTGAGTGAGAAGAAGGTGCTGCTGAAGTTGCCGGAAGCCCAGTTTCGCGAATTGGACGACTATGACTTGGGTCCGGCGCCGCCCATGCCGGCCAGCTATTATCGGTTCATCGAGAAATCGGCCGAAGAGTTGGATGAGGAGGTCGAATATGACATGGACGAGGAAGACGTGGCCTGGTTGGAGTTGATTAATGCCAAGCGCGCCGACGAACGCCTCACCAAAATTCACGAAGATCAGTTTGAGTTGCTGATGGACCGATTAGAAAAGGAGTCCTATTTTCACGTGCAAACGAACGGCAAAGACTACAGTGCTCCCATCGACGACGATGCCATTTGTTGCGTGTGCATGGATGGCGAGTGTTCGAATACCAATGTGATTTTGTTTTGCGATCTGTGCAACTTGGCCGTGCATCAAGAGTGCTACGGTGTGCCTTACATCCCCGAAGGTCAATGGCTGTGTCGCCGGTGTCTCCAATCTCCCTCACGTTCGGTCGAGTGTTGCTTGTGTCCCAACAAAGGCGGGGCCTTCAAACAGACCGACGATGGGCGTTGGGCGCACGTGGTGTGCGGCCTGTGGATTCCCGAAGTCCGTTTTGCCAACACCGTGTTCCTTGAGCCCATCGACAGCATTGACAATATCCCTCCCGCCCGATGGAAGCTTAGTTGTCGCGTGTGCAAACAACGCGGCGTTGGTGCTTGTATTCAGTGCCACAAAACCAATTGCTACACGGCCTTTCACGTCACTTGTGGTCTCTTAGCTGGACTTCATATGAAAATGGACACTGTGCGTGAGTCATCGGCCACCGGTTTGTCGGTAACCGTTCGAAAGACGGCCTTTTGCGACGTGCACACGCCGCAAGATTCCGATTGTAAGCCCAAACTCGATGACGTGGCGTCCTTGGGTATTTCCACTCCCAAGCAGAAGGCTCGAACTCCCAAAAAGTTGTCAGATCCCAATCCCGTACCCGTGCTCTTTCGAGGACTGATGAACTTTTCGCCGCAATGCCCTTGGGAAAAGGTGCAAGAGATTGCGGCCCTCATTAGTGTGCCCAAGAAGAATCAATTCTTCCAACGTCTTATGGCTTATTGGACGCTGAAACGACAGACGCGCAATGGGGTGCCTCTGATCCGGCGATTGCAGTTTGCCAAAGCCACGCGCCCCGACAAAAAGCCCGAAACACCGCAGAAGAATGCTCATCATAAAAAGAAGAAAACGGAGAATGACAAGGCCACCGTCAAGAAGGCCAAGGATGAGTTCAAAGCCATGCTGGAGCAACGCAAATCTCTCCGAAGAATTCGGCAAGATCTAGAGCGTGTGAGGCTTTTGTGTGAGCTGATTCGGAAGCGGGAACAACGCAAGCGTGAACTCATAGTGACTGAAGCCGAGGTGGTGAAAATGAAGCTCGCTCCTCTTGGTTGTTTTCTGGAAAACCTTCTCAACAACTTACAAGCCATTGATGTTCAAGATATATTTGCCGAACCCGTCAGTTTAGAAGAAGTACCTGATTACTTGGATCATATCAAGAAGCCGATGGATTTCCTCACCATGAGAAATAAGCTGAAGGATTTTCTGTACTCGACGGTAGATGATCTGGAGGCAGATTTCAATATCATAGTGGAAAATTGCCTCTCGTACAATGAGCGAGACACAATTTTTTTCCGTGCGGGAGTCAAGATGCGGGATCAAGGGGGAAGTATCATTCGACAAGCTAAGCGATTAGCCGATCAAGTTGGTTTTGATCCTGAGACTGGACTCCATACCGCTCAAAGAACTGTCGTCCAACAAGAAGACATGTCCGATGACAAACTCATGAAAGAGATTGATAGTTTCTTGTACAGCGAAGAGCGTGATGAGATACCGGCCGAGCTCCATCTCAAAAAGCTGCTCGAGTTCAAAGACAAGGCCAATTTACTGCATCATCCCGTGGCTAAGGTGAAACGTCTCAAGCTGATCACTCAAGAGATCACGAAAACTAGACGAAAGCTCTCCATGGATAAAACCAATAAAGCCGCTGCCGGTGGTGGAGTTAGTACGCCCAAAAATGCCAACAAGCAATCATCCACGCACGTGACCGCCGCCGAGGAGGAAGACAATATGGCCTTGTCGAGCAAGAAAACCAAAGCAGCGACTCAAACTTCGGCTCCTCCAGTGATAACGCCGCAAGAGTCAAGCAAGGCTCTTTCCCTAGGCGGAAGACGGTTACGGGCAGGAAAAGAGCTCGAAGCCACGCCGAAGAAAGCGCCTCTGAAAAAGGGACGAAAACGGGCCAAATCTAACACCGAGGGATCTCCAACTGGTGAACAACCCTTAACGAAACGAAAAGCTGTGGAAGATAAAACACTTGGTGGAAAACACCATGCATCGCCAACAAAATCAACTACGGGTGTCAATCGTCGAAATGCCATCCTTTTCACTCGAAAGAAACAAGCCGCCGTTGCTCCGAATGGCGAAGATGAGCCCAAAACTCCCGAAAAGAAAACCACGAGCAGCAAGGTCAAAGACCGCCCCAATTCCCACGTTGAACCGGAAGAAGAGGACGAGGAAGACGAAAACCCTCCGCCTTCACGAGAACAAACCCCAGCTCCGCCTGAGTTGGATTTAGAGGATCACGAAACCGAAATCCAAAGTCCAATGCCCAGCCCAGCCAAGTTCCTTCCTGTGGAAGTACCCAAACCCGGACCGAAGAAGAAAGGGAAAAAGAAACGTGGTCGTCCTCGTGGCAGTGGGCCTTCGTGCGAATCCCCTGAAAAACCCGCCAATGCCCAAGGACCCGGGGGGGATGAATCCCCTTGGAAGCCCAAAACAGCGGCTCCAAGTTTTCAGGAGTATCGTCGAGGAGGAGAAGTCCGCGAAACGGACGAAGACACGCATTCAGAATCAGCTACGGACACTCACGGCACATCCGAAGAGGATTCAGCCGAGGACACGGATAGTGACGACTCCGCCGTCGACCCTTCTTCCATGACAATTCCTCTGGAACCTTTAGATTTGGTTTGGGCCAAATGTCGTGGCTACCCCTGGTATCCTGCGCTTATAATCAACCCGAAGATGCCGAGAACAGGCTATCTGCATAACGGAGTGCCCATTCCGGTTCCTCCTCAAGATGTGTTGGACATGGCCAATGCTCACGATTCGCCACACTACCTTATTCTTTTCTTCGATGCCAAGCGAACTTGGCAATGGTTACAACGGGACAAATTGGAGCCGCTGGGTGTGGATTCAGAGCTGGACAAAGCCAAGCTAGTTCAATCAAAAAAGCCAAGTGAACGAAAAGCCGTGAAAAAGGCTTATGAAGATGCCATTCTGCATCGATGTCGAGTCACAGGCGAGAACGCTTCGGTATCAGATGACAACACAACGGAAACTGAGAGTGACGATGGTGACGAGTCTGGTTGATGAAGATGAGGATCTCTAAGACTAAGAAAATGATTGTTCTTATTTTTATAAAATATTTGATACCCGCCTAATATTCCTTCTGTTCTGACAACCTCTTCCCAACTTATATTCGGACACAAATCGATTGCATCGCCAATTCTCTACATATGTATTTTGGGAACTTCCCTCCTTCAGTATTGAAGTATATTCGTTGATTGCCATAATGCCATCAAGGTTAACGTGAAAGTGATATCAAAGTGAGAGTGAATTTGTTGCTTCTTTTTTTCAGATCGCTCCACTTGTTTCGAAGTGCACCAATTAGCCCTCCCTTGGGATCATCAGTATTAAAATAAAGGACACACTGGATTGGACTTCAAAAGAGTGAGCCACATCAGCATGCCGGACAAACGGAAAAGTGACCGCATGTCGGGTCACGGCAACCAGAAGAAGCTCAAAACCACAGAAGACAACACCGAGGTCCTGGCCTACGAGCCCGTACATTTCATTCGTTCTCACAGCAAGAACAACGATCCAGCAGATATTCAGACTCAAATTTGGGAAGTTGTATTCGAGCCCGACCCGTTAAACCCCGAGAAAACAACGTCGTTGGTTGCCACCTGTGGTGGAAACTCGATTTGTATCATTGACGTGAATGCTGGCACAGTGCTCATGAAATACAAACACAAGGACCTGAAGTAAGTATGAAACGGAGGAAATCAAAATACACCGATATCATTCAGAAAGTTGTTGCCTTTCAGGGAAAATTTTTACACACTTGCTTGGACGACTCTGACGTTGGGTGAAGAGAAGACCAATATTCTTGTCTCGGGAGGAATTCGGGGCGAAATCCGAATGTTCCATCCCAAGCATCGCGTGTGCTTCCACGAATGGCGTCCAGTCGATAAGAAATCCATCGCCGTCAATTCCCTTGTTTTCCATTCTGAAAAGCCCACATGGCTCTTCTGTGAGTAGTTGTACATGATATGAGATTCCTCCTAATTTCTATGTTGACGATTTCGCTTCGTGTTCTTCTCTTTCTACACAGGTGGAACTAGTGACGGGTACGTGACGCTCTGGGACGTCAGTTATCCCACCTTGCCTTCGTATGACGGAGTGAATCCGGTCCAATTACTCCGTTTGTTTCCGGACTACGGAGACGTGTACAATATCGCCTGGACTGGAAGTAATCGCTGGCTCCTCGCTGGAACAGCTGCAGGTCTCGTAGGATGGAACATTGAAGACGACAAAGTCATCAACTCGAACAAACAATACAAGTGAGTAGAACTGACTAATTTGGCATCTCCAGGGGTCGTCTGTCTGTCCCAAGAAAATACATGTCGCCTCTCCCGTTCTCATTTAGACCCAAGATGGTGGATTTCATTATGCCTGAGAGCAAACGTGATGAAGGTGAGAATCCCATTGTCGATTCGTTGGCCGTGGCGTCCGAATGGAACATTGTGAGCAAGTGTGCCTTGCATGGACTCATCTACGTGTGGGATCTCAAAGCCACAATCGAGGGCATCAAGAAAGAGGACCTCAAGACTGACACAAACGATGCAAACTCGGATGATGCGGAAGACAAAGCCGTGATCGAACAAGACGTCACGATGTTGGCTCGTTTACGATGGTCAGATACCGACAATTTCTACATGAACTTGGGTTGTCACAAAGGTGAGGGGGACCAATTATGAAGTAAACAAATCGCGTCCATACGTTGACTCTATCAGAAGCTGTTTCGCTCTTCCAGGGAAAGGCTTGATTTGTTGTGGTGATGACAAAGGTTCATTGTGGTTGTACAACCAACCTCAATTCGGCAAAGACGGTGCCACAGCGATCAAAGACACGGTCGAGAATTCAGCCCGATTGAGTTGGCCCGAACTGCAAGATGATCACTTGGAGAACACTCGCAAGGTTCCGCTCGATCGTCACGACATTATCATCGACAAAGTAGCTGCATCACACGACAACAACCACATTGTAGCTGTCACGTCCAATAACATGGTGTGTATTTGGAAGAGAACCGATGAAAACGCAAGTTCTACGGTATCGGGTGGAGGCACCGGGGCTGGATCGGAAAATTGATCGCTCGACCACCTCATCATCTACCACACCAATAACTAGCAAGCTTGTACTCAAAACCCTTTTTTCTGAAACCAAAAATCCGTCATTAGATATTTATCGCGCTGTCGAAACGGATGACTTCACAAACCAAACTGTTCCACGCCTTGATAAAGCGTGTGTGTGTCTATGCTTCCCCCGTTTGCCAGTCCCCATTCTCGAATGGCATGGAAACCAGTTCACTAAAAAATGCCCCCGTTCAGCCCTGGAAAACGACTCAAAAGTTGAGGCCAACTTTTTCTTTCCCTTCCCAAAGGAAATCGCCCAAGTTTTTCACGCAAGGAAACCGAATCCAGAGATAATGCCAGAGCTGTAAATCCTTGCTTTTTTAGCCCTCGACAGCTCGACAGGGAACAGTGTAAACGAGTCACTAAGATGAGAAGAAATATACATCGATAAAACGACTGCCATGCTTGATTTTCATCGAACAATAATGGCTTCATCTTTTGTCGCGACGATTACTTATGACCCAGACGAAATACGAGCCTCATTTGCTTGAGACTCGGGGATCATTTGTGGCATTCCTTACTTTTTGAGCATAACTGGGATTTTCAGTTCCTCGTCTAACGATTACCGACCACCTCCGTAAATGATTGTGTCTAAAATGGAACTTGATGGGGT
Source organism: Tigriopus japonicus (assembly GCA_010645155.1). Lineage (NCBI taxonomy): Eukaryota > Metazoa > Arthropoda > Copepoda > Harpacticoida > Harpacticidae > Tigriopus > Tigriopus japonicus. Next base: position 568,567 of record JAAGOF010000064.1, on the reverse strand, counting down.
GTTGTTGACTGACTATACGTACAGTAGCAGACTCGCGACATCAATGATTCTCGCATCTTTCCAAGCTCGTTTCTGCATATTGTTCTCCTCCCAAGGTCTCTTCCTCAAAATGGAAAGAAAGCTCAGGACACTCTTAGCCGCTCGGGAAAGAAAGACACGTTCTCTGTCCCCGTGCCAAAATTGCACAACTCCTCAGTTTCTGAGGAATTTACATGTAGACCCTGCCTTTGATTACCTTTTCCATCGTTGTTGCGTGGCGATCAAAATATGATGATGTCAAAATTTGTCGCCCAAGGTCATTTGAAATGAGTTTGCCTTTGTCCTTGTTGATTGTTGGATTTCTTGAAGCTTGCCGTTTTTTTTGGCTCCTGTCTGACGCCCAGTTCAAAGTTTTTGAACTCTCATATCATTGTTACCTTCCCACTCTTCTGTCCGAGGTCTTTGTATGTATTTTAAGGAGGCAAAGAAATATTTGGGACACAGAGAAGAGCACACTCGCTGATCTCCAAATTCGTCTCCCAAAAGGGATATATTCTTTGGCAACTTCGCTCAAATCAGATTCATCTGTGTATGAGCAGACTGAACAAAAGGTACTGGATGAATTCATACCTATGAAGGTATTTTCCTTGAGACACCAAAATCCCAAGAAGTGTTTAATTCCTGTAACAAAGGCTGAACGAACAATTGCAGCAACGTTTCGAGCCAATTCCTTTGACCGCCTCCAGGTCGTCGAGGGTCTGTGTCTCTCTTCAGTCAGTTTTCGGCTGTCTCTCCAGAGCGATACTCGCAGCAGCGAATCGTGAAATTTCGAAAGCTCCTCTACATTGCTCGGAAAATTCGTTCCTTCGCTCGTTCGGTGTGCGGTTGTGCGAAACGACGTTTGACACGATGATCATGCATGGGACTTGTTACGTTTCCGAGGACGGTGAATGGATCGAAACGTTCGACGAAGACGCCGACAATGCCTGGGCTCTAGCTAACCCCGCTTTCCTGGATCAAAATTTTCCCAACGGAGACTTGGACCCTTTCGATCCCGTCTTTGATTTCAATCCCATTTTTCACTTCCCCCCATCGGATCGGCCTCATCGACCTCCGTTTTTGGCGTCCGAAATGCCCTCTCTTCAACCAGGAAACCCGTTCGACTTCAATCGGGGCGTGTTGGACTCGGTGTACAAGTCCTCGGCCTCTCACGTGCACCCACGCCCACCGCCGTCCATGCCTACATCCCGGTCGGGCACGCCTACTCCAGAGGAAGAAGAATATCGACGTGCGGCTCGACGAAGATCTCTCAGTAAGACGCGAAACACCGTGCCCAGCTACACACAGGCCTTGTGCTCGGTGTCGAAGCGAATCCGAGAGCAATCTCTTCCCACCCCTGATCCCACCCCTCGGTTTCAAAGTCGAGCTAATCAAAGGTTAGCGGCAGCTCAGCGGTTTTCGGCCTCGGACAAGCCTCCAATCCCGAATTCGGACTACTACAAGAGCTATGTCAAGTCCATCTACGAAAAAGAGCCCCTCTTCAAGGACTTCTACGCCAGCATTCCAACTCAAAATCGGAACTTTTATAGCCGGGACTCGTTGAACCAACTCAAGACAGAGTTCCATGGAATGATCGGGGATCAAAGAACGGGGACGACCGGAAGTTCCATCCCCGACCCTGTTCTCTATCACGAGATGACGAGTAAGCTCTACCCGAGTCGAGCCACGGCTCTCAAGGACCCGGTTCCCGCGAGTATTCGCTTGGAACAGATCCGCTCGTCTCGTCCTCGATTGCCTGGGCCGGATTATGTGCCCAAGTTGTACATGTACCATCGATCCACATGGGGCTAATCGACCACCCGACCAATCATCCTTGTGCCCAACTTTGTAAGAATGCGCTATTCATATTGAATTTTTCCCGTGAACGTGTTGATGTGATCGTGCTAAAAGAGGAAAACGGCAACGGTAAAGTGTGGATCAAGAATCATCAGTGTTAGTAGCACAGCATTGAAAAGTTACAAATCATTTGTCTCCCCCTTTACAGGAAGTATAGGAGTCTACGCGTAAAATGCGGATAAAGGGCAATCAGCGAGGTGATTATGGGGGAAACAACACCGTCGGTCACTTTTTGGCTTTTTTCTTTAATTTTTGGCAATTGTTCTTTAAAATGGACGTGGTAACAAATTTAGTACGATCTAATTGTACTTAAAGCATTCTTGGTACCAAATATTTGAACTTTTTCCTTAGAATTCAGATGAACATTTTTGGTAAAAATAATTTCAGAGAGCCATAGCACTGGTCAATGAAGCTCTCTCAAGTGCACTGCGTCAAATACATCCATGATCAAAGCAAATTCTGAAATTTAAACACAGTATTGTTGAATTTATGGATGTCCGGAAAAAGTTCAGAAAACGTTCTACCGAAGCCCCAAAGGCAAACCAATCTTTTACTGTTTCGTCCGAGATGCATGCATCATTGGGAGTTCAATTGCATTAGCAACTTCGAGAAAAAAAAGAGGACGAATATTGGGAGACCCAATGACCGGTGCATTCGGTGCTCGGACGATTTGTAACTTTTCTTCATTGGCTTCCTTTTCCTTCTTCTTTCTATTTCTTCCTCGATGTATCCGTCAAGGTGATCTAAGTTACCCCGAAGAAGAAAGATTTTTGGAAGAATTTGAGCATGAACAATGAGTGTTTAGTGAAGTGACTTTGCACATTCAAAATTATCGTGAGAGTGAATCGTTGTTACTGTTGTTGGTTCATTGCTCATTTACATACACATCCGTACGTATTGTAGTGTGAGTGCGTCTGCGTGAGTCGTGCACTTGATCCCGTCTGCATCCCGCAATAAATTCCTGCCTGCCTTACGAAGCCTCGACAACAACTTCCAAAACTCCATTACCCATATGCATAGGTATATACGTACGACATGGCAGAGGAAAAAGAAGGATCACATTGACGATTTTTAGCTTGGATAGCGGTGACACCTTCTCGGAATGGGTCTTTGCGTCACACCCCAAAGAGGCTTATTATATCCTAATCTCCAGATGCTGTGCAAGCTCAAACAGCTCAACCAGCCAAACCGCGGATGGCAGCAGGAATGTGCAATTGTGCATGGACCACTGTTTGCACCATCTGTTTGTACGTCACTTTTTCGCGACAACGCTCGTCATGGATTGCGGAAATAAATGTATTTGTGCACACCAGGAGGTAATACCGTACACACACCAGCATTTTACTTACTGTTGTTGTCGTTTCTTGTTTAGGGTAGTTTTATTATCCATTAGTACATAGAAGGCAGCTCCAAGTCACATCGAAATCAACCAGCTGAGAGAGAGTGCGTTCCGTACTTCCACCATACTAGCACAAAGGCCGAATGTTTGGGTGGGGATTTAACGTTGCTTCGGTTCAAGAAAAATTCCGGGACCAAATGGCAACAACCAAATTGCTGGAGTTCATCAATTTTAGCTATGTATTGGCCCCTGAACGAAGAACAAGATGACTCATACTTTCTAGCACTTCCATTCTTGTGAGAGGTGTTTTTTTAAGTTTTTTTTAAATCTGTTAAGGAGATGAGGTTAAAATTGAAGACCAGCAAAGCAAGAGGAAATAGCTCTAAAACAGAAGATAATTTTAATATTAATTTTGCCTATGTTTGTAGTTGTGGGATTCCATTGCTTTCGTTTCAGTGTAATTGATTTATACAAACACTTCAGGTGTTCGGCTGCCCTCAAAAATAGAATCTAAGTGGGTGCTGTTGTATGGCATTATTCCCTTAAGCTTTGGTTAGTATTCTCCCACCCTTTGAGACCTTAAAGAAGACTTTTTTAAATAGTATCATAGAACAGGGCTTGGCACCAACAGCTTTGGGTGGTCTGTGCCAGGTCTACCAAGCAGAAGCTGGTAGCACAAGGGTTCACGAATAGACGATCACAAAGCTGTGGGTCCACAAGCACACTACAATGGATGGCTCTGTTGCCTACTATTTTAAATTTTCCCATAGCTTCTGGGCACACATGTGGGTTGCGGCTCATTGGTTGTCGACCCCTTTCATTGAAGACCGAAATTGATCATGATAGAAAAACATCGTTGTAGAATTGTCCAAATGAAATCCGTGAGCTTTGTTAAGGTAAGTAAAAAGGGGAAGGGGACTGTTTAGCAAGTCTTTGGCAAATGCTCGAAGTCCAAAAGAAAAGAGGATCTGAAAAGGAAGCCAAAAAATATTGGGAGAGACAATAAATATTGGAACCACTCTTCTACAATAAGAATAATACGCATTGGCCATGAGAAGTGGATCTTTTAAGTTTTTAGTTGAGTAAGCATTGAACAGTTGTTGTAAATGTTCCCAATTTTATCTTTATTATCTTTGAAATCGAGGGCAAGTTGAAAATTGTTAGAAAAAAGCCAAACAACAAAAAACAATCTTAAATATGTTTATAATACTCTTTCCTGACCCAATTATTGGTTTGTTGCCGGCTGGAAATGAGGATACATAATAAGGAAATTTTTAGTAACATTCCACCCATTTATTGTCTACCCTAAAAAGTGCATCGACAAGCGAGAACTTCATGGGTTTAAACATTCCTTTAGCCTGATCGTTCGATTTTGATGCAAAGTGTTACTGCGAATGAAAAGTGTTGATCTACCTATAAAAGCACTCTAATCCCCGTGAGTTGGACTATGTCAACAGGCTCAAGTTCTTTCACAATGCCTCAGATGCGGCCAATGAAATTGGCAACTCCATCTCGGAGTTTATTGCTTCTTCGGTGAGCGTTATTTATCATTTGATTGCGAGATGAAAATGATGCAAGCCCCAGGGCATTTTACCAACTGGTTTGTGAACGATTATGTTGGTACAACACTGCTGCTGCCATCAAATGAAGTCAATAGCATTTTGAGATGGGGACCAGGTAAAATTCTAAACGTACTGTAAATGAAATCAAATATGACTGGCCTGCACCGAATTCAGTACTCTTGTTTTGATGTTAGAATGTTACATACCTCTCGGGATCTCGCCTAGTATACCAAACCAAGGATATCTTTAACCGTGTTATAGGTCTCCCTGACCCAACCCAACCAAAAATTACTTATGACACTACGTTACGACTTCGTGAGTGTTAGTGACATCATCCTGTTTATCACTGATTTGGGTTGTTGTATGAAGAAATATTCCTCACACCGCTTGTACCGAGAATTCCAAAAGAAACGGAACACATTCTACTATAACTCGTAAATGAAACCCTATATTAACCCCACCTTCATTCCATATGATTTGGCAAACAGTTGACTTGAAGTGTCAGAAAAAGCAATTTCCTCCTGGTTCAATGTTTAAGCAACGATTTTTCCCCTAAAGGATAGTTTCTGAAACCAAACCGTTCGTGACCCTGATTTTTTCTCCCTTCCGAAATTTTGGCAAAAATCGAAAATAAGACGACATAAAGGGAAAAAGACCAAATGTTCCTTAAGAAGTGTAATCTGGCACATCTTTTTGAGCCTAACACATTGTTGGCGAATCAACTATTTTCGAGTTACTTATACAGTTTGCTGTTTCGTTTCTAATGAATCACCCGGTACTCTGGTGCAGTAGTTTTGACTTGATTGAATTCGGTTTGAAGGAATCCAACTCTAACTTTGGAAACTTTGGACGATTCATGACTCGAAAAGTAACTACTAAAATGTAAAAGGACTTGCCACATATTTTTTTTTTGTTATGGAGACACCTCTGTAAAGGAGATCAGGAAAAGTGTTGCTCTTTGGAAGAATATTACCGGCTTCTGACACTTCCTTGGACAAACAAAAAATAGTTATGACATTGCTGGATGGATTGGGTTTGTTTGGATGCTAGGGAAATGGCGTTTTATGTAATGAAAATCAAATACTTTTGGTGGGTCATTTCAAATCTGGCCGTACCGGGATTTATGACCAAAGTAGTAAGGTGGACCAAGGAGATCTTCAGACTCTGGAGACTCAGTCACGCTGGGAAACGACAGTTGACAGACAGCGGGAGTGCAGTCTATTTAAATAGAAATTAGGTGATTTGTGTTTTGGAAACGTAGAATTTCTCACGTCGAATAATTGGAAGATAGTGAACACTTGTGCTGCACCTGGTTGTAGGTCTGGCTACTGGTCAAGGTATGGAGGCCCACCTCCAGATCCGCAGATCTCCATGCACAAGGTTCCAAGTGACCCGTTCAGCGAGTTTCAAGATATCTTTCGACCACGCCAAAGCCATCACGGAACCAGACAGAGGCTCGCTACTTCAGGAGCCCGACAAGCCCTTCAAATTCAAAAGGAGGAAGCTTAGGATGAGGCGTTTTTTGAGGATGAACACTTAAAGTCCCTTGAGGATATCATGTTCTAGCAACACACCCTTGGCTTGCCAGAAGGCATCTCAGTCGTCAAAAAGCCAAACTGTCTCCTTTTTCTTAACATTAAGGAAAGAGGAACTGGCCAGATCAATATCTTGTTTCATCTAACAAATATTTCAATATGGCACCTTTGAAAATGCAAGTCCAAAACGTGATCATCTCCCAATCCTCTGTTGCAAGTGTGACAACCCGAGATCGAATCGAATACTTATGGGAAATACCAAATATTTTGGCAGCCTTGAAGAGCTATGGAGAATACTTTAATGAAGATAAAAACAGCCTTAACCAAATAGTCCAAGACTCCAAGACTTTCAATACGGTGAAACAAAATCACGTGGAATTTTACATCAACAATACAGATAAACCGTGGAAAGACACATTGAAGTTCCCGAAATTGATAAATAAGTGGTGGAAAGTGGTGAACCCTAAAAGTGCCGTCCTTCACACACAAAAACGTGACCCATCCCGTGCCTCAATTTATTCAGTTTAGGATGATAACTTGAAATTTCTTTCAAAATTTTCATTTTGGTTCTCTGATTGGAATTCGAAATTAGAAGGCCAGGGAAAAGAGCGGTAAGGTCTCACATCTCCCACCATGCTTGCCATGACTTTGTCCACCAAAACTCTCCAAGAATATGCCAAAGATATGTTACATAGGCATGAGATCCAAAATGTACCTTTTGGGAAATTTCAATCTAATCATTTCAATCAGCCTGATTTGGTTGGTACCGACAACTTTCGGGAGGTAATTATTTTACCTCTTACCGACAGATTCTAGAGTCTGATAAGCTGTGGAGTGGATAAGCTAATATAAGTTTGATCCTTGTTGAACTTCGACAACATGCACGTTTGTGACATTAAAAAAATGTTGGCCCCAAATCAGTGACCAAAGGTGATCATAATGCCGCTATAAAACTTCCATTGATGCTCAAGTTTCTTCCCGTTACTCATTTGGAGTCCATTGAAGACAGCAGTATTGGTTTCTACATTGCTGGTTATCTTGTGCGATCGTCGAGTGAAGTGTACCCAATGCCCAAACTTGGTGTCACAGGGCAAAACCTTCATAGTTTTAAACCTTGAAGATGAAAAAGCCTCAACTACCAATGGCCCTTGAGAGAGCTTTTTGGAGCAAATCAATTGTGGAAATCATGGCAAACCAGGAAAGCAAGAAGTTTCTTTTAGAATGCCAACACCCAAGAGAGGTGTTTGCCAAAAGCTTTTGTTTGATCATTGGAAGCTCATTTGATGCAGCTTCCATTTTGGAAGCCTCTTGTGGTAAAGGTCACTCTTACAAAGTTATTTTTGCCAAAGAACAGAACTCTGAAATTTACGGCAGCAAGGAAAAGACGAAACAGTTTGACATCTCCAAATCCAGCCCAGGGGCCAAGACAAATAAATTGCAGTCTCAGTCCTAAGAGAAACATTCGTGGACATTTGAATATGTACTTGTTTATTGTTATGTTTTGTTGCTAAAATATACTGTTGTTTTCTCATGTTCCTTTCTCTATCTTCAAGTTTTGTAACTGTCCAGTTTTACTTTCTTGGTATTTTGGGACATTTAATTGCTAGAAATAATAACCTACAAATATATAGTAATTAATTTTCAGTCAGAAATATCGCTCAAATTGATTTTGAACCTCATTTTCTATAAGGAAATGTCTTGCTGGCATCGCCCTTTCGTTGTCTTGAACTTGCGCCCAGTCTACCTCCAGGGTAGAGTACTCCTTGGGTGGACGTAGAGGCTTTTCTTATACTTAAGCCACCTCCAAATCTAAGGAATTGAGGCTGGTTCGAACAAAGAATTCCTCCTCACTCCATTATTGGGCTTCTTTCAGAGAATATGAAGCAGTTCTAACAAAGGCAGCTTATAAGGCAGGATAATTTCTTACATCTATTCTTGATCAACCCAATGTTCCGAATCTGTCCAACTATTTAGCAAACCAAATATCATATGAAAAATGAAAATGTTCATAGAATTATGTGCGTATGATTCAGTATCATAAGTAGGGACAGGAAGTTTAGACGAATAAAACTGTCAAAATTGACAAAAAAAGACGAATAATAGTACCTGATTAGACGAATAAAGACGAATAAAATTGCCCGATTAGGCGAAAAAAGACGAATAAAAGGCTTCATTAGACGAAAAAAGGCGAAAAAACTGACAAATAAGACAAAAGAGACGAAAAAAACTAACTTACACGACAAAAAAGACTAATGTATTTAGATAAGATTTAGGTAAAGAGGATAAAAAGAGAATTCCCAATAGAGGATTTTAAACCAAGCTTGAAAAATTCGCCAATAGATGACGGGGAGGTTGGGTAAGTAAAGAGAAAAGACTTGTGAGCTTAGTGCTTAGTACTTGGCCCCTCTTTGACGCCATCTATTGGCGAATTTTTCAAGCTTGGTTTAGAATCCTCTATTGAGGGGAACAGCTACCCCCTTGTGCAAAACGGCAAAATCTAAAAAAATAACAAACGGAAAAGTGCCGAATGATCAAGAAATGGTCAATGGTCAACCGCCCTTATTTCAATGTTCGCAATAGAGCAATATTTAGAAGCAGGTTTGCTGACACATTAATTGTTCGCATAGTCAGATAGGCTTTCAATCCAATAGTAGTGACCTTTTCTTTCCGTGTCTGTCTGGAAACTCTACAAGTTAAAATACAAGTATGGATCATATTTTGCACGTGCAATAACGCAACTGATAATCAAACTATAACTTTGGTCCAAGTTTTTTGTAGTTGAACTTTTTAAAAAGGGTCTATTTGTTTTAAAATTTGAGAAAGAAAAAGCAGAAAAATCAAATTTTTGATTAATCAGACGAAAAAATTTGAGTGAAATTGCCGGATTAGACGAAAAAAATCCAAATTAGACGAATAAATTTATCACGACGAATAAGAGTAAAAAAGACGAATAAAGACGAAAAAAGACGAACAAGTTTATTCGTCTAAAGTTCCTGTCCCTAATCATAAGCAATTCATCCCTTATAGCGTTGTAAATGTCCTTTGCCAAAGATCATTGCCAAAAGAAGCATTTCAGGAGGTCATTTCAACGCGGCTAGTGCTCTAGTCGCGACCACTCAGACACAAGGATTAGTGAATACAGAGCCAGAGTCAGGCTAAGGAAGAATAACCGAAAAATTGTAAGTCAAAAAATGAATTGTACCAAAAACATTGCTTTTTTTGTGAGTTTCACTTTCTGAACTCAAAAGGCCACTAATCGTCATTAGGCATAAGGTCTACAAAGTTCTTGTCGTAAATACAGGATTTTCTTGGTATCAGAATATGGTTACAAAAAGGATGCCAAACAATAGTTTTCTTTGTTCAAATGATTTCAACATTTATCCATTGTTGGCCAATCACAATTGATCTACAATTTAGCTGATTTATCATTAAAGTTACTTGGAAATCCTTTTGAAGTGATTGCTGCTGGATCGATTTGTTCGCAAAATCCATACGTGTTAACTTGTCTTCAATTTTCTGTTAGAATTTCTTAAAGTTGGCAACGGCTTTTAAATCTGCAATTTTTGTGGTCACACAACTTTTTTTTAATAGGTAGGTAACTAACTTTTCTAGGAAATTCTGAACACTTGAGGGGGGTTCAACCTAACTTGATGAATCTTTTAAAAATTGATTTTGTCAGCCAACATGGTTGAAAATTGTCAGTAAATGAAGGTGTGTACGTTTAGCCACCTCTATTGTAGAGTGCTGGAAAATGCCCAAAAATGTGTAGTACCAAACATCGAAAAGTTTTTTGTGTTGTGGTGGATATTAATAAAAACCTTTTAGTTCTTACAATTTTGGGAACCTGGCAACGTATACTAAACCTCCTCAAATTTTCAAGGATTGGACATATCGCAGATCACTTTATCTGGAATTGTTTACAGAGTATTTACGATATTCGAAATTCCACAATGCCAGATATCAACCAATATGAAATCAAAGTGCGCAAATCCTTAAATGTGACCCTTAGCCATCAAAAAGCTTTTGAAAATGACTTCTTTGTAAGTGTGGCGTTTGATCTGAAGCAATTTAAGTGTGTTGAAGATATAAATTCAAAAAAAGTTACCCAATAAATGAATTTCAATAACAGATTTTTTTTGAATATTGTTAGTTAGATATAAAGTGGTAAGTAAATCATCTTGTTCTCCAAACTTCAAACGAAGTCTTTTGTTTGGTGATCCCTCATTTCAGACGAAGTAAATGATCATCAGTCATCAATCATTATCGGTTCTTTGTCAGGAAAAACATATTCAATATTATGGATACAACGCGCATCTCCCCCTCCCAAAATAATGACCATCTCTTGATTATTTTTATTATGCCCATCATCATGATATGGCCCTACTCAACATAAAAAAATGCCCAGCGGAATGAAGAAAAGATGTGTAGTTCAAAACGTTGTCAGATTGACATTGAATCTACGTATATGGGCAGGGTTTTTTCCTCTTGTTCCACAATGGATTCTTTGGTGTTTTGGGCAAACCTGGCCATGACATGTAAGATAATTCCTTCAAGTTTCAAGGATTGAGCATGTCGCCAAGGAAGTGATTGAAGACTATATGACACTGAATTTGTCATCAGCCTTATGTGCAAAAAGAAATTCAATTTTAATCACCTGGAGTGCATATCATTCACTTTTTATGATTGGATTCAACCGAGAATGCAATTTGTGAGAGGATGGAAAGAAGAGTGTTTGTCTCTTTGTTTACGTGGGTGGATTGATCCTTGGCCCATTTCTGGAATTTATTGTCATTGCTTTTTGATATCATCGCATGCTTGTTGAGACCATGAACATGGTTCCTTCTCCTCCTCCTCTTCTTCTTCTTCTTCGGCATCTTTTCCGCCTTCTTCTCAGAGATCATTGGTTTCAATGTGCATGTTGTGCACATTCAATGCGCACACACGTCCGAACCTATAATCTATGATTACCGTCCCTCTGATTTGGCTTGGACGGGGATGAGCGAGTTCGATCATATTTTGGGATGGCCAAGGATAGGCAGGAACACTCGATTATGGTTGAGTGTGTTTCATCCACCCACGACCAACACCCATGTCATTGATCTCCCTCCTTGGTAAGAATATCATCATTTTGATCAGAGCCTCGGAATGCGCATCAACTATCCCTTCCTCTCACACCTCCCTGTCCTTTGATCCGTACACGTGTGTCCGTTGGGTTGTTCTGACATCCCGACGTCAATTGAAAAGGTGATTGGGTGATTCCACGGCCTGATCTTGTAATGATGCCAAAAAATCGGTATGCGAGGGTATCCATAAAATCCAACATCACCCCGGTAAACCCAAGTAAACGAGGATGGTAACAATAACACCGACCATAAAGCGAACTTGGATCATAAGGACGGAGTCAGCTTGTCTCTGCGTCTTTCTGTCTTTCTTTCTCTCCCTCCTTTGTGTGGCTTGCTGTCTTGTTGGCTGAATGGATCGGCTCATCTTCATATTTCCTGATGGTGGTCGAACCCATATTAAGGTGCGTACGTCAAATTCTTTGGCCGTGTCAGGTGTGAAGAGAGAAGATAAATAAATAAGTAATATCTTTACAAATTTATCACTCAGAGGCTCTGCTAAGGAATGCCCAGGGTGCAACGGACACCACTCCCACTGGAATCCATTTGGTTGGTGTTTCTACACCAACCAAAGGTTCTTCGGACAAATACGTATTGCCTTCCTCCATCAGACTAAGACAGGAGTTCATGTTAAAGACTTAACACCCTGCTGTGAATAGCTAGGGAGGTATATGAATGAGTATTAATACGGCAACTACTACCAAGATGATCGTTCATTTCTGGAATCAATATTGAAATCAGTCGGGGTCTCATTTCATACCGATTCTTGGAATGCCTCCTCCAATCATGTGTTGCATAGCGAGTACGGGTTGGCCTCCAAAGGATGCTATGAAGTACACGTTGGACCCCAAGCTTTATCCATAATGAGCGATCCTCACCTTAGGACTTCCGCGATCTGAGGATAGATTATCTAACGACTAATCAGCTGAAGAAACAAAGTGGGATTTTTTTCTCCTCGAATATGAATTTATGGGCTGGTCCCTGCCCATTTAGTGTTGGTTGGGTAAGTCAAACTGTGATGACAACAACGAATTGGGTAGATCCTAATTGCCCAACTCGTTTCAGCTCCCAACGTTGGACAAATCGGGACGAACCTTTTAAGGGCCCAACACAAACTGACCTGCTCGTAAAAATCATTCCCTTGTCAAGATTCAACCTTCAGTCTTTGAACCTTTTATTGTTTGGTTTGGCGGTGATTTATTCCACATGGACAACACGATTTTAAGCAACGAAATCAGAAACATTTGTTTGTATTTGTAAAGAAACAACAAGGGAATTAAGTTTATGTTTGAAATGCTTCAGAAAGTAATTCCTTAACTTTTTTCTCTGGAAAGTGAGCAGACATCGAAATTCCTGAGGACTGATCACGTCAAGAGACCCTAGTCACTGCCAATCAAAATCGAAGCGATTAACTAAACAAAGCTAAGTAGAAAATAGGTTTCACATGAACAAGGTCATCGCCGTACTGTACCGGGTGATTCAAAAGAAAAGGAACAGGAAACCAGGTGCGTAACTCGGAAATCGTTGATCTCACGATAAATGTATAAAGCTCAAAAAGATACGGCAGATAACAATTTGTAAGATACATCTCCTTTTATTTACTTTCTGTCGCCCTATTTCTGATTAGAGCCTTAATTTTGGAAGAGAGAAATAAATCGGACCCACGAACGCTCTGTTTTCAAATATGTCCACTCATGGGCAAAATCGTTGTCGTTTAAATATAAAACTAGGGTGAAATTGCTTTGTCTGACTCTTCAAGCCAAGAGTTTGGCCAATCATCAGGGCTTTAGCCGTTCCTCGAAAATAGGAACGGATTACAGTTCCCGTTCCTTAATCTGAAATGAGGAACGCGTCACTCCTGAATTCCTTTTGGAAAAAAAGGAATGGCATTACAAAGTACGAATTACTTTTTTTTGAATAAGCATTTACTTTTCTTGATTAAAGGTGAGATTTTATCCATCTCAATGACAGTATTTTTTTAATCTGCTAAAAGGCAATATATACTAGATATATTGGTTTCATCATGTGGGTTTTTGACGTAAAGTTTTTAAATTCAAGAGTTTGTTAGTTTTCTAAAAAATATCCGTTCAAAAAATTTCGAGGGTATTAAGAAGTATTTTAAGACACTGCCATTCAACCCTTATTTGACACTTTTTTCAAGACTACATTTAAAAAAATCATAATTTAGAAAAGACTTTACATGATATATTACAGAATCAGAAATAGGGTTTCCCGGATTGACACGAATTTTGAAAATTCGGATGAAGGATTGATCCTACAGGATTATTGAAATGTCTTCAAACAATCTTGATGTTATAGCAGATTGACAAAATTTTAATATGAAAAAAACAAATGACGCTTAAATCTCATTCTTTCTTAGGTTTGAAGTTTTGAGAAAAGCTCTAAGATTTTCAATTGGATTGATACACAAACAAAAGGCAAAGTTTCTTATTTAATGATGAAATGATCATTGGAATTGCCTTCAAATTTGATGCTAGAGAAGATTGACAAAATTGTATGATCAAAAGCATAAATGATGCTTACATATTATTTTTCAAGTATTAGGTTTTGTGACAAGCTTAAAAAAATGTAGAAAAAGGATTATCTGTTCTAATCTTGTTTGAGTATAATCTACTCATGCTTGATTTTCAGGCAAAATTAACTCAAGAGTTTTTAAACCATATACAAAACCATGAAATTGATGACTAAAATGAAATTAAATTTGCATTGCAAATGCAAAAAATGACACACAAACACATCATAAACCACAAAAAGGGGCAAATGACACGGACTCATTGGAAGAATTATGCAAATTCCACTGCCAAATAGATACTATAAATCCAGAATGACAACAAACACACAAACATCAAACTTCATTCACCTCAATTGTTCTTAAAACTCAGCCGTCCTCATTTCAATGTCATCATAAGAAAAGTCTGGCTTTGCTAGTCAAATGTGAGAGTTGGAATACATCTGCTTGGGATACCAATCAAAAGCACATTGACATGATTAAAAGCAAAAGTGACTGAGGAATAGAAGATGGCAGTGCCTAAGACAATTGGAATTACATTATGTCTCATTCTTGAAAAAACTTGTTGCAAAAATTTTTTTTGAGAGGGTTCAAAAATGTTCTCGAATGTAGTCATTCTAATTCTTGCGATACCCTGAAATTACTTTTTAGGTTGAAATTAGGTTAGAGAAATTTTTGATTTCAGAAAATCAAAGATATGTAAGATTTTATCTTGTTTCAGAGGAGGCAAAGATTTATGTGTCACAGGGTCCGTGTTGAGCAAAGTCAGCCTTCTTTTTATTCTGCTGAAAAAAAGTAGAGTGACGTCCAGGGGTAGCAGCAGTCCCTGGCTATGTTTAGCTACATAAGTACGTAAGTACATGGATCGGGATTACTTTTGAGTATGATTTCTCCTGTTTGGAGGAAAAGTATGGCAAAACACGAAAGTGGAATCTCAATCAATAAGTTAGAGATGTACAGTAGGGGGAAACCTTGGGTTGTCACTCTACAATGACGAGTGGGAAACTGCGAAGGGCGATTGTTACTTCAAAAGAATTCGAATCCCAACTAAAGTTTTCCTCTTCTTTGTTGCCAAAGATGTTCAAACGTTTCAATGTTCAAGGAAGTGATTCTTACTTGTTTCGCGACAATTTACCTTATTAAAATTCAAGTCCAGCTTGAATTCTTTCAGGTTTCCGTTAAAAACCCATCTCTCTTTGTCGTTTGGGTGGACAAGAGGAGGAGTTTCCAATCCGAGTTCTGAACTTGAGCCATTTCATGATCATTGGCGGGGTCGGTCTGTTCCCTCTTTGTCCTTTTGTAAAAACAATATTGGTGGAAAAACACCCATTGATCTTTGACTCTGAGCAACTTAGTCCCTTTTCAGACGTATCCATTTGCATAACCTCGAGTTAGGTAGCTTCTCACCCCTGCAGACTCATACCCAGTCCCACCCCGTCACCGTGCCTAGGAATCGATCTGCCCATTGGGTTGGTGGTGGCGGCGATGAATGTCATCCCCGATCCTTGAAACACTCCTTGACGCCATCAATGGACGTGCTGTAGTATAGTGCGTAAACCCAGTCAAAATGCTTTAGTACATATTCTAGTGTGGAAGCGTATTAATAGGGGTATTGTTTGGGGAACGGAGATCTCCACGCACATGCCTGACTGACATTTATGAGTTCAGTGTGTGAGAAATTGAGAATTATCAGTCGGTATCTTCTTCCATTGTTCATAAACAGAAAGGTCTTGAAGAATTATCTGGCAGTAGAAGGAAAATTCGTAGTTTTCGACTCTGTTTTGATTCATAGTTCCGTACATAACAAATAGCATCTCAAACAGATTGACGATTTCTGTTTAACAATAATACAGGCGCCCTCATTTATCCATTACAAATAATCATTTCAACCTTTATAGTGCCTGCACTCGAGTTCAGACACGGACACAGGACACAGAATTTAGTCAATTTTTTTTGATGATTTTATTAATGTTACAGTTTTTTGGTGTAGATTCTCGATTAATGAGTTTCTTATGTACTACCATTCATCAAACTAGCATGTAAGCACCACATCACAGCCATCTTGGTTCTTTTGGTTCAATGACAGCCCAACGAGTCTCTTAAATCACCTTCATTGGCAGACTATTTCTCGATCGATTCAATGACTAACAAAAGTACGTACGTACACGAAGGGAAAATCAAGCGATCATGATCAGGCCTAACCATTGAGTTTGGTGGTCTCCTTATGATGTTAAATCGTGATTGGGCTGGTGCTCTAGCCCGATTTTCTGTCCGACAAGTTATTCCAGACTGGCCGAAATTATATACCTACAACCAGTGCATAGAGGGTTGTTGAGCTTTGATCAAGAGATGTGATAGCGGAATCCTGAATTAATGAAAGTTTGACGAGAGCAGGGATCTTAGAGATTTGGTAGCAATCAAATTAAGATCCTCGGTTCTTGGACGCTTGAAGCCCCCCTCGCGCACTATTGACACGATGAGCGAGAATCAACTCGTCAAGTGGGCCTCCATGCCTCGAGTGGTCGGAGGTAGAAGTGCTTTGTCCCCGGCAATTCGAACCACCGCTGACGGAAAAGCATCGATCGTGGTGCTCCTTCGGCCAGCACCAGCCTTGGTTGCTGCCACCTGGGTGATGGTGGTACAACAACGACTAACTGACGTGCGGGGAGCTTAGAAGATTCGGAGTTATCCAGCCACCGGGACGGCCTCCAGCATCAGCGTGATATCCAGTAGGATACGGCATACATACATACCGACCCCATGCATGCATGGTATACCACGTGCGTGCCTCCAAACACGTCCTACGTACCCCTCGGCTGAGAATTGAGGGTCTGGATGAGCACTAGAATCTCGCTCGTTCAAGTAGTTAGGATTGAGCAACTAAGCCATCGAGGGCCCCCAAACATAGAGTAGAAGAAAAGATCAACATCATCGAGAAGACAAGGGTAATCTCGCATTATTTCAACTTCGGGCGAGCCTAAGGAATTGCCAAAACCACCAGATCCTCTTGGCCTAAGAAAAGTGGACGAGCTCCTCATCATCATCGAGAGAGCGAGCGAGAATCACCGGAGAAGGACGGGCAGAATTCAAAGTCAAATCTCCTCACGAAAACACAACACACACACATGCAAATCAAGTCTTGTGAGCTCCTTGGATCGAGACACATCCCAATCAAACGCACAAGGTGGTGGAACAATTCTGGTCAACAGACCGAAAAGTTCACTCATATCATTTAGTGATTTATACGAATCAGAGGTGATACTGGTGGTAATTTTTCAACACTTGACGGGCTCTCGAGAACATCGGACTATCAATCACAATTTCGCAAGGTAAGACCAAGAGAGCCACGAACGACTTTGATTTGGCCATTCAGCCCTGAGTGCCTCCAAACTGGATTAGAGGATTTAGCCAAAAACTAGCAAGCGGTCCTGACGGTCAAATTCCGATAAGATATGTTTAAACAAGAGTCGAGGCCTTTTCCTCCTTTGGAGAAAAACTTAAAGAAAAGGCATTTTCCCTCTGAAACTTGTATTGGCGGCCAAGGTCTAGGAGCTGCAATCTCGACACAGTTTCTACGAAATCCTTATTCCATTCGATTTTGATAGACTGTGTAACAACCTAATCGAAACAAAAAGTGGGCCTACCCTCCTCTCTCGCTCTTAATCTCTCATGGTTGGTCTGCGAAAAAATGATGGTAGCGAGTGGCTTTAAATTTCCAGCTTCGGGCAATCTTAATTCTGGACACACTCAGATTGGCCATTGGAAAAACGAGTTGGAGCGGGATTGCTCGTGAGAGAAGGGAAATACACCGTAATTTGAAGGCCTCTTTGAAGGTATCTCAAGCCTGTGATTTATGACGGCATCTCATCACCGTCAAATCCTCAAACTGGTAAACACCGACACGTTCAATGTACGTACGCCTTACCTCTGCATTTGAGCGCCTCCATCAATGAGGCCACCGATCTTAACGACCATTTCAAAGGTTTACCACTTACTTGAGATGCCCGTCTTTGACGGATCGACGATGGTGTGATGGGTTCCTCTAACCCCGACATGTCAATCAACTCGAGAGGGTTCATCATCTCGTTGGTCATGGTCACGTTATTGTTTTCAATCAAATGGTGATTGAAAATCTCCATCATCTGCCTGATGATCGGTTTGATGAGCCCCTTGTGCGAAACTGCATGAAAGAGGCAAAAGTGGCAAGGTTAGGAAACCCATTGGCCTTAGAGCTCTGTTCTGAACAGACACGGCATAATTCATGGTAATGACCGGTGGAAAAGTGCCAATAATCCGCTTGAGCAGTGACAGGGCATATTTAGCACCATCATTCACGCAACAACGCTTGAGCGTTGACGTCATCATGCAACACTTCATGGGCATTTCTTGCGAGCAACCTAATGCTCAGGTGTATTGTATGTATCATGATGGGCTGTGGCCGATGCGAATGACCCGCCAGTGATGTACGTCCGTGTAAAAACGATTGCCATTCCAAGAACCCAACGACGGACGAGAGTGTTGGTTGTATCTATGCATAAATGTTCAAGAATGTGTTTGTACACGTATTTGAGGGATCGAGACTCGGACGGAGCAAGGACTGGTCGAATGGTGCTCTGTCGGGCTACGGGTATGCCACTCTTGGTGGATGGAGACGAGAAAGACTCAGGAATGTGAGTCTACATGCCACCGAGCTCTTCATCGTAGATGGACGTCTGTTCTTGGTGGTTTTAGCCCGTGAAGGTCACATTCCAAATCAATTACTCTTGTCAGCCGGTAGCCGACCTCAGCTGCATCTCTCACCCACGAGCAATCTATTACATCCACGTAACTACTACTGTAGGTCCATGCAGTCGCCGTCTCGGTCTCGTCCTTTCTTTCTTTCTTCTTCTTCTACCTTAGCTCTTCAGAGTCGTCGAAGTAGAATTAGTGGAATTAGTCCCTGAACCAAGATTGTCTCTCCACAATGCTCAGAGATTTTAACGATGGTTTGTTTGTTTGTTTGTTTGTTTGTTCCTTCTTTCGTTCGTTCGTTCGTTCGTGTACCCGCTCATTCATTCGTCAAAGAGAAATCGTGAGCCAATCTGAGGGTGATGATTAGACCGACAAGATCTGATCAACAATTGCGAATTGGATTCGTTTGGGATAGGAATTCCAAAGGCAATGGGGGGAACGAAAAGGTTGGAATGGATGTTGGCAAGGAGCTTGAAGCCAAAGTGACAGTTTGCTCACGGGATTGCCAGAACCAGTGTACGAATCATCACATTCAAGGCTGCCTTTCAAGGCCCTTTGGTTTGTTTGGCATGCATATTCGTGCGAGAAAACCAGAAAACGCAGACCATTTGAGCCCTCAATTGGACTGGAGACTGCAAAGATGAGTTGCAACTCTACTCAATGCACGGGAATTCTTTTGTCTCAGTTCAATTTTTATTTTTGAGACTGAAATCAAAGGACAATTAGCCTTCAGTGAACCCTGTTGATCATTGACTGGAGGTTGTCGGCTGAATCAGGGGCAAGGTCCCTGGAAATCTGGCAGGGCATCATGTCTCATGATTGCAGACTTTTGTACCGTTGATTGGACAACTGAAGCATATTTTGGTTCAAAATACCTGCGTCCAGGATGAAATGTCATCACGAGATTTTTCAATCTGTGGCCATTGTCAAGACAGTTAAAAATTACCACTAAATTCCGGGGTTAACTTTATTTACGATTGACTGTACAGTTAAGATGGCAGATAGACTTACTCTGACGGAACATTGCTTATCATCTCTGTGTTTGTGTTTCACACACAAAGAGATGTATCGTTTGGAATTGAGATGCGAAGCTGTACAACAACGCATTTAGCATTCTCAAAGTAGCATTTACCACTTCCTCGTTGCTTTTTTAATCTTTGGCATGATGCGTGCGTTCCTCGAAATGTGCTTCGCACCACCTGACGAACGAAGACACTTGAGGTCAGTTAGTTATCATCATCATGAGATGCTAAGATAGCTCGATGGATGGATGAATGGATAGATAGATTGCTGTATTAGCAGTTCAGAGCTCTTTCCGTTCATGCCAGCGTGGCAAATCTGAGCAATACGTTTCTGAGCAAATCATTGATCAGCAAAATTTTGGCACCATTTTCCCTCCAAAGTCATTAGGTGAAAGCATTTCTCGTTTTCCTCCATGAAAATTTACATAATCACAAAAGCGGAGGTCAATTCTTCACGTTTTTCTGAGGCCTGGGAGCAAGAAAGATGAATGGATGAACTCCCACCTGGGATGAGAGGCAAGGATGTAATGGGTTTTCAGATCTTCCCACTCCCAATCCAGTTGTTACTTCACACTCGAATCTCATCTCCATGGACGTACGTACTTTGATTCTTTTCGTACCGTTCGTTCGTTCGTTCATGCATTCATCCGGACCTTCATTCCCACCTGTGTCAACTCAGCTCCTTGAATCTATGTATAAGCTACGTATTTGGAGACCAAGTGATCTCGTTGGCAAAGTTAACCTTGTGTTCCAAACGATCTACATAAGCTCATTCAAAATGATGAGCGGGTAAGTGGTCTGTTTCTTTAAATTCAGGAAATACAGTGTTTCCAAAACACCTACCTACCTTTATCGCCAGTTTCGAACGGTTGAACCGTCCAAGGGCGTGCAATCCTGCATTCCTGCATTCCTGCATGCATTTCTTTCAGACAAAAAGGAAGGCCGACTTCAAATTGAATCCCGCTTAATATCCATTAGCAAGATTAATCCAGACTCGGATCACGAAGCATTAGATTGGTTCCTTAATGTGCATCGTAAGATTGTCGTCCCACAATGAATTGGAGTTGCCCCTTTTCCTGCAAGTCTTAATTAAGACGCACAACTACGTAGATATGAGGAAAGAAATATATCAACACCAAAAGCTATCACAAGAGTCCCTCTTTCTCGCTTGCTTACTCATTCCATGTTATTGTACTACAATACGAACGAACGTAGTGCATCAAATGGAATTCCATCTTCTTCCCAAGCATCATTTTTGCCAATCACACCTCAACAATTGGAATTACACAGACTCTTTTGGATTGGAATTCGGCTGATGGCTAATTCTATTGAAGAGAGCTCGAGTGTGAAAATTCAGGATATCGTCAAGTATCAAATCAGCTTCCTTCCTTCTCATTGTGAATGACAAGCCTAAAAGGCATGGATAAGGCCTTCTTTGACAGTGTTTCTTTTCAAACAATTCGGTTGCACTCGGGTGCATCCTCCTCATTAAGGAATTGCCACTCGATTCGTGTTTCGATTACCTAGTTCTGGATATCAGGCAGGACTATTCAACAGTCGATGATGCTTTAACGGTTGGCAAAATGGTTTCTGGAGGTCTGTTTGTTATTGAACGGGAAGATTGATAGGCTCAAATGGTTGCTGGTTGAGCGGATCTATCTATTTATCCCGGGTGGTTGGTTGGTTGGTTGGATGGTTGAATCCGATTCTCGTCAAGAAAAAAGGCGATGATTAGGAGCCTCTGTTTTGAATACGAACACAGGTCCATGACAAGAAGGCCATTTGAAATGGGCCCGTTGGTTGGTTGGTTTGTTCGTTAAGTGGTTGGAAACGCAATCCAAGAATTAGTTTTTCCAATGACATGTTTTAATTGCGGATGAAATGAATTTCAACCTGCGTTTCCTGCTTCCTTTCTTACGAAACTCTTCCCTTGAACTCGTCTAATGGCAAACGAGAGAGGCCTCAAGTGAAGCACTCCTCCACTCAAAATCCATCCATCTTTCTAACAAAGCATCCCACCAACCAACCAAATAACCAACCAACCAATCAGCAAACAACCAACCAACTAACCACAGTGCATAAAGTTTGGTCGGACGAAATGAATGTTCCTTGTCAATGTTGTACAAGAACTTGTTGGGGAACTTCCTGCCAATAAAGTGCAGAGGCTGAAGCAACCAGTTTACCCCTATCTGTGACGATTGGTTCAATCTGACTGATCTCGTTGGCTTGTTCCACGTCTCTTGCATCCGTCGCATTTCATTCTGCCATCACCGATCTGATGTACAACGAATGCAATGTGCGTCTCAGCGAAGATGATCTTGTGTAACGTTGTTATAATGGTATTGAAATCACACCTAACACCCCCATGCATTTTAAAGAGCCTTTAGCCTTTATCCTACCTTTATCCTAGCATAAAGCTGTTCAATTTTTTTGATGGGAGGCATTTGATTTGTCTCTTTAGAATTATCAAGAAGCATCTTGGAATTAAATAAGAAACTCTCTTGGCAGGTTGTAATTGGCGTGGACTCTAAATGCTGTTGTTCTCGGTTACCCATGGCATCATCTTGAATGCAATCGCTCTTACTTAAGTTGCACTCGCCGGGATATTGATTGCATTGCAAAAACAAGAGGATAGTTTGACTTCTCAAGTTCGTGACCATTTGACAAATGATCCACGAGTTATGAAATGGTTCCTGTTACTTTTCAGAAGAAAAATGAACCTCTCGAAACATTCCTCATGATTTTCCCACGGGGATATCAACCACGGATCTTCAATCAGTTGATGACCCGCCGTCATTACGAGGTCTAGGTTGATGATAACTCTCAGATTTATCAAGGTCAAAAGGTTTTTACAGTAAGCTAAACTTTCTTTTGGAGCAGGTCCAGAGCACTTTAAAACAAGCCCAGTTGTTGACTCTCGTTGGCTTTTGTCTTGAGCCCATTCAAGGATTGACCCGACTAATCTAAAATAATGAGCCGTTCGTTTGTGCGTTCAAATCCCTTTTGAGCAATGAATCAAAAGGTCCTTGAATGAGTCCACACTTCTAGTTTTTCCACTGGTCACTATCGTGTTCAATCTTGTCGATCGGGCCTCAATGTCGAGGAAATGCCCCGAAAAGAACGTCCAACGACCGAGTCTCTCGTCTTGATTCTAGAAAAAATAAAACTTTGAGAAAAAGCATTGACACTTATCACACTTTGTCATTTGGAGGCATAACGAATCTCTGCAGAGTTTTTGTTTGTTCTATTGTAGTTTACTCGATAGGTTCGCCACACTTATGTTTAGTAAACACGTTAATGTGTCTTGTCATCATTATTAGGTCGGATGGAAAAGTGCAATTTTACTTGGTGAAGGCCATCAAGTCCTTCAGGATGACATTAATATGCTTGCAGTAGGTTTTAGTCTTCCACTAAGATTCTTCAATTTCTTCATGTTTTTTGCCAAGCGCGTATCTAGTGAGCTTAGCTTTTGCACATAAATTAGTGTTTTGAAGGGGAACAGAAAAAAACAGCCTGACGTCCACATTAGCTCAGATGTCTCTTTCAGTATCTATCTTTCCATGACCTGCTATACCATGTTTTTTTCGCTCAAAGAGATTGGCATTGAAATACGCATTCCTCGCGTCATTATTATCACCCGAGTTCCATTCTTCGTCGTCCACGTGTGAAGTATATTTTTAGACATGTTCCAATGGGATAATGGTTTAGATCGCGCAGCTGACAGCTCCGGTACAATCTCATGAATACGTATGGTAGATGGTACAAATCACCATGCATAGCATATTTTGTCATTTCATGCCATTGTTGAACCACTTCGGTCCACTTGGTTTTGCAGCTTCCTCCATCCACCTACGAGCTATTCAATTTTCTTTGTACCCTGGCTTATTTCAGGAATCGATAAAGAAGTCATAGTACAAACCACAAGTACACAGGCCAATCAGACTTGTCAAGTGGGGATATTGAAACTGCTTTCACTCTCACAAAACAGGATTCAGACCGTAAATTAAACCAGTCACTGACAAACCTGGTTTTTCTGAGACAGTGTATTTCTTGCTCGTGGCTGATTCCCTTTTGAATTCTGGTCTAAGGTTATGCAACACTAGAATACTGTATATTTCAAGCGATATTTGAAGCATTGTCATTTATTTCAAGTACACAACAAAACGTGTGAAAAGGGATGTCGTTGTGTTCCTTAAGAAATCAGAAATAAATAATAGGCTTATTAGCGTTCCAATCTCTGACTCTGAAAGTTGATGTTCTTCGTTTTGTCATAAGGACATTCCTGTTCATTTTAACTAGGTTTATTTTAGAAAAGGTTATAACTTATAAGAATCCTACATTCTGCACGCCGTTTAATCAGAGGCAAACCAGGTATTGAGTCGTGATTTGTCGATGAAATTACATTGTCGGCAATTTCCTGGTCCCATTTTTTACTTAAGGAAAGAGCTCAGGCGATACATTTGGCACACTCCTGGAAAAAAGCAAGACTTTTGTGACCTACAGTTTAGTTTCAGTTGGCCAGCTTGCGGTGTACTTCGAAATAACAATTGATTTCGAATCTCAACATCGTATCGTCATCGTCAAACCTAATGGTTGTAGCAACGATGACGGTAATGATAATGAGAGCAATAATGGTGATGATGATGATTATGGCGGTGCTTGAGCGAAAGAGGGTGAGGAAACTTCTTGGGTTCATGTTTGTAACAAAGCGCCCACATCCCGACAAGGACCCGTCATTCCATGGCCGAAAAAACTCCAAGATGAACAACCCACCTGGGCTCCTGTACGTACTTCTTTGGTACTGATAGTTTTTGCACTCTGAGCTACCATTGCCACCGCTACCACTATTACTACTGTAGTGGCCTAATGTATCGTCAACTAACGCCAACCTACCATCGACCTTGTCAATTTAGGGTAGATTTACCAACTACGTAACTCTTTCCATCTCGAAATTTACTGCAACTATTGCGTACGTAATGTGAGGTGCCTGCCCCATGTTGTCCTGGTGGCAGTAAAAGTCCCTGAGTGAGTGCTGCCAAGTTCTTGAATTTGGTGGCATGGTGGTTGCCTGCCTGTTGGTACAAGGAACTGAGACTCGGATTTGAGGATAAAGAGATGAAGATAAATGAAGGAAAAGGGGAAGAGCAAAAGAAAACTCCCTTTATACGCAAGATCAAAGAAAAAGGAAGGAAGGAAGGAAGGAAATCTGGATGGAAACAATCCATCGACCAATTGCCATGTAATGCAATTGAAATTGTTGAGGGTCGATGGCAATCCTCTGGCGTTCTGTGTTCCAGTCGGGCCTTGATTAGCTCTGGGGGCTCCTCCAATTTTGATCATTTATGACAACTGCGAGGCGTACAAACTTGCCAACACTTCTACTCGTTCATTTTACGCTTCTTTTATTCCGATTTTAAGAGCGGTATCGATCAGCAAATGAAAGTCCGACGTCACGATGATCTCAACAAAAGTTTGATTTTCGTTCCTTTTCATTGAATAACCGATTCCCATAATAGGTGGATAAACACTGGCCTGTATGAAGGTCAGTTATTAACGCATATAAGAGAAAAACTTATATATCGAAAACTAGAATAGGTGATATCAAATGAACTGTCCTCAAGAATGCTTTCATGTAATTTGCTGCATTTGAAGTACCACTGGACTTGGCCTTGTCGACTTGAAATTTCCTCTTATAAACGTTGGCGTGCAATCAAATTAAAACAATGCAACAGTTAGGCAAAGACAAAAACAACAAATATCACTAATGCTTATGATTTTAGGCGTATTCTTTCATCATCAGTTCTTATCCCAATTTGTCATAAGCTTGTTCACACAAATCCCAAAGTGATGAAAAAAAAAGTGTTTGGAATTAATTGATTTCTTGGATTGTTCAACTGTACGTTGGACCAAAGCGACGTCTTTCAAGGTCAACTATCTCCATGACGAAACAACAAAGTAAGAGTGGAAATCAAGATTTCAAGCTAAAAATGGCTCGAATCTCGATTCCCAACCCACCAAAATTGTGTGGTGTTGTTTTCTGCACCATGAAAGGCGATTTATTTTTTCAAGGTAATGCTGCCAAGATCATATCTCGGTTTGCTACGTCGCTCCATGCTTGCTTGTACTCGTACGTATTCCAGTAGAATGGAATTGCACACTTTTTGCGAACTCTCAATGGGGTGTCTATCAATGAGCAATGCGGATAAGCTTAGACGGCCAAAAATAGAAAAATGCTCGACCCCGCTTCCGGCGTTGAAGTCACTTTTTCCAATCACCTTCACGATGACTTAATAAAAGTCGACCTTCGTTCATTTCAGGTCAGGCCTATTTCTTCCGGAGGACAAGATGATCTTGAATCCCAGCTTCTGATCTCAATCTGACCAATAAAAATCCATCCAGGTAAGCAAGCAAGCTGTGCTTCATTATCATATCTTAAGGGGGAGCTTTTAGGGGAGACTACTAAGTATGGTCGAAAAATTGTTGCCCGTTGGAACCCCATTGTTGAAAAAGACGAAGTTCAGTTGAACTTGAAATGACAAGCACATTTGAGAATACTAGCAAAGTAATACCTCATAAAAACCTAAGTAAGTGAAGTGATCGGGCGATTTTTGTGCCTCAATTTCAATTCTACTGTACGTACCATGCACTCATGCAAGAAGTTCCACCGATGCTGAATGAATGGCTGAGAGACTGCCAGATTGACTGTATGCAAGCAAGCATATATGCACAAATTCATGGGGTAGTAGTGTTGTCTTGTCATGTTTGGCTCATTTAAGGTCATTGCAATCTCATCAAGGTTTGGGTCGTCATCAAAAGTGTTCATAATGCGTAAGAGTGGATGATGCTTGTCAGACAACCCCCATGGGGATTCCATATCCCTATGGATGTGTGGGTCAGAATAATATATAATGTATTTCATTTGGCGCCATTATTTCGATATGCACATTTTTCCTAGACCTAGATTTTTAGAGGAGAATGTTGAAACTTTTGTGCTTTATACGTTTGACCCCCACCCCTACTGATGCTATGCTCCAGCCAATCTGGGTTCAGAATTTTAGTCTGACCAAATCAGAATTAGTTCATTCTTTGAGTCCGGTGGTTAAGCGAGAAGACGATAAGCCAGGAAAATATCTGTTTTTATTGTTAATCTAGTTTCATCGGAAAATGTTTCTGAAAAACTGTAGGGATGGTTCTTCTACATATACAACTATAACATATATACAATTGGTAAGATTTGTCGGTTCCGGGTCGAGTCGGGCTCGGTTCGACATCGTTTCGGATTGGATCGGATCCAGCTCAAATAGGGTCTTGCTGAAAGATTTTATACGAGGGGTATCCAGACTAGAGGTAGACTGGGCCTATGACTCGTCAGCAAGTGCGATTTTTAGATCCTTGATAAAGAATTAAATTCAAGATTTATCTCTTATGAGCAGATGTTATTTCACATGATTTGTTGTAAGGCAATCATGTTCGAACTTATGATTTAATTAGACAAGGTATATTGGGCGCCCTCTGTATACATAGAAAATAAGCCTCAAAAGCGAGCCACAAGTCAAAAATCAAGTACACAGCCAAGACGTTTCACACCCAAACGTTACCACTTTTTTGCTTCTAATATTCATAAAATATTGGTATGGGTGGTTGAACAACGTCTTAACTTTCCAGCATAATGGATTTTAACGTGTTTCTTGCTCTTGACATCGATGTTCAAAAACGTGCAGGGGTCGCCCAACATACCTTTTCTAAATAAATCATCACTACGAACTGGATTACTTGAAAACAAATCATGTATAATAGAGATAATATCTCAAAAGAGATATATCTTGATTTTGATTGTTCATCAAGCATCTAAAAATCGCACTTGTTAACGAGTTACAGGCCTAGTCTACGTCTAGTCTGGATACCCCAGGTAGCAGTTTTGCGTTTGTTATCACGGTTATTGTTGTTGATACCACTGACTATTTTTAGATATCTTTTTCCGGATAATACAAATATTTTTAAAGAAAAAGTGAAAACACATGAAAAGAAATAATGTATTTGATGTTTCTAGTAACATACTGCCAAATGTTTCGAGTCGACTTCTCCAAGATTGATTCCGACTCCCTATCGAGTCCTACACTAGTTTTGGATCCGTCTCACGACGAGACAACTTCGGAACCAATCCGATCCAATTCTGAGCCGGCTCATGGCCGATCTGGACACATCCCTACAAAGCTGACGTTGATAATGCGACATTCTAACACTTTTAATGAGCCCCAAAATGAGCCTAAAATCACCTTAGTGCGGATGACAAAATGGCCTTCTTTGGACCAAGGCGACCAAAGAACTTTGAAATCTTTGTTATAATTAGCATGTCATTTTTCGCGATCAAGTTTCAGGTTCAATGCCAATCCCAGTTCTACTTATCGGTCGTGATTGAATTTCCATGTCTGGCAATACACTTTTTTTTAAATGCCACGCTTGCGGGCTGAAAATCATTTAATGCCTTTTGACCACACGATAAATTGATTTGAACCCATCAAACCTACGAGTCTCCACGTACCATACATGCAACAAAATGCTGCTTTCATCATTTTGTGACCATCACGTTGGTAAAATGAATGTGTACTTGACACTCAGACATGCTTTGACAACCTTGTTACAATGTTGCTCCCTGGAATTCCGCTTGACGTGAACTTAAGTTTCTCAGATCATGATTGAATCAACTGATGAAAAAACAACACAAACGCGTTGGCAAAAACAAAATCTGACATAATATCCAAGATGGATTGTTGGCATCATCTTTGTCAGGATGGATGACTTTGGCTAAATCGTGGCATTTCATGCTCATCTTGAAAAAAAATCTGTTTTTTTCAATGTCGTTGTCAAGTAAGTATTCCTTAACAACGACAGATTACGTCAATGAAGAATGGTTGAATGGGTTAATTCCTCTCAAAAGATCGTCTCTAAATGAATGCAGAGGAGGTTCAGGGGGCGTGATTATACCTTAAGTTAATCTTGTCACGGTCATATAGAGAGTGGTTCCGCACGCAAAACCGGAGTCATCTCTTTGTTTTCTGGCTTTGTCTCTCACATCTCAGTAAATCAACATCTTCAGAATGGATTCAGAGATTCGAATGTCAATCGCAAATTCAAAGAGAGACAAGAGAGGGCAACATGGTTGGGGAGTTGATTATCTAACAGCTTTAAATAATGCCAAGATTTTGCAACATTCCCCCGAAAATGTCTCACACTTTTTGGCAACAGGAAAAAAGTCTTTGTTAACTTTGATTTGTAACAGTGCAACCATGACAAGGAAAAGAGTAGCTAGCGTGACATACCGAAGTCAGAGAACAAGTCCTTTTGAAATGAGGGATCATCTTATTTGGCTATCATTTGATGACTGTGCTCGTGTAGCTAGTGATAAATTTAGTTCGAAACAAGCTTCAGGTCGAATTATCGGTTTCAAAGAAGCTTCAAAAAAGTGCCGTAAATAAGAAAATGCAAGATTCTGTGCAGGGATGGGCACCATTGTGCTTTTAGCCAAAATAGGTGCGGAAATGAATTCCAAAAGAAGAATTACCTTGAAGTTTGATATGATTCTTTTTCACAGATTCGGGATAAACTGACTTCCTTTCGTCTTATTAGAGAGTCTTAATAGTTGTACATAGGTCAGCCAACTCCTCTTGGTACGACATGCGCTTCTATGAAAAATCGCTTAACTTTAGTGTTGGTGAACGAAGTTTCCCAGTCGAGTCTTGAATTTACATTCTATAAATTTATCAGTTAATTTTACTTTTATATCTTGAAGTACCACGTCAAGTGGCTGATGAAGTTTCAGTGATTTAAACATTTGAATTCAGGATTGAACCTGACAAGAGGGACAACGCGTAACGACCCTGGATTTCGTAGACCATAGACCTTCGTCAAGCTTTCGTTTTTGGCCATGAGCCCGTGGGTTCATCTCTACTTGGAGCCATAAATTGAGCGATCATCATTTGAGATTTCATTTCGGGGAGAGGGTCGTAGGAAACGTTTCAAGTGTCACAAACTTGAGTGACGATCTCATTATCCGATTATGGACTATCGCTCGTCTCTCATGGCTTATAAATTGAAAAGGGAAGTGAGATGTCCCTCGGATCGCGTCTGAAAGATCAAAAGGACCCCTCCAGTGAATCTGACGTTTCTCATTCTCGCATTGCAGATGTTTAGGTGGACGAAAGACGATGGATAGCACAACTCTTGTGTCCTCATCCCCTGCCTCGTCGTCCTCGTTTTTGATGTCATGCTTGTCTTGGAACCTCGTGTTGTCTCGCCCGAAAGGCTGGTCATTGACGTTAATGTGTGCGATTGGGATCTTGACGATTGGTTTCCTCGTGGGTCTCACCTCAGCTCAAGACATCCTCAGTGAAAACAACTTCATTGCTGACCATGACCATGACTTTGGATGTGGATGCATGGAATACTGGAGTTGCATAACACGGTAATCAACTATTCCTGCACGATTGAATTCATTCCGAAATTAGGCAGAGCTCTGCGATTATCAATATAACTATTATCATCGCCATTACCATTGGTTTAATCGTTTCTAAAACTTCCCCCTACCCTCAATCACCACCAATGGTTACCTTGTTATTGTTTTGGTCGTGTAGCTCGTTCTAAAAGGAACCCTAATTCAAAATTAACCTCCCCCAAGTCAATCATGTTCTGTTGAGTGATGTTGGCAAACAACAAACATGACTTTCGCAAATGTGTTTTTGTTGATAACTTACGCATTCGTGTGGAAACATGAACACAAATATGCCATTGGTTCTGGTTCGTTAGATCAGCCACCAACGAGAAGGGGTGAAGAGTTTCACACCAACGAAGCACCTCTTTTTGAAATCCTAATCTATCAACATTGACCCGGACCTGTATTTGTTATGAACTGGTTTTAAATTAAATGATCTTTCATTTGATCAGGTCGGTCTATGTTTGTTATGGCTCTATTTGATTCCATTTCACTGTTATGAATTCACTTCATTTTATACCTTTAGAGGAGGCAATCCATACAGCTATTGTGGGATCCACGCCCACGAGGTTTGTTGTTTCGTGCCTCGAAATGCCGAGCCCATTGGCATCCTCCCAACTCCGAGTCGAGCTCGTTGCGGGAAGAAGGGGTTCGATGCCGGGCACGAAGGAGAGGCAGACATGGCGGAATGGCCGTGGCATGTAAGTATATACTGTACGTACATACGTACATATACAGTACGATTGCCAATGGTTCTTGGATGTTTGTGATGGGCCCATTTAATTCCATTTCATCTCTTTAGGCTGCCATCTTGGAGAAGCCTCAAGACCTGTATGTTTGTGGATCTACTCTTCTGGACGAGTCTTGGATCCTGACAGCAGCCCATTGTGTGGATGACTAGTGAGTTTTGTTCTTGTCACACACGTCAATTAATGATAGAATTCAATGGTCCCAAGACGTTGAATGTAGTTCCAATTTCACTACCTTGCATTGAACACCAGGAAGAGGCCGAGGAGGGGAACAAATTTAGTAAAGGTTCAATAATGTTAACCTTGACTGCATGAAAACACACATGCCTACTAGAAAAAGGAAGGTTCCGCGTTCACAAACTTGAGTTCCGTTGGAATACGTTTCTTCGCGATCCAAAAACTGCATGATCCCTTTATCGGTGCCATAAAGATCTACATTGATTCGGAGTATGGAAGCTACTTTCCTTCCTTTCCAATAAAAAGTATTTTTTTACCGTATTATGGGACTAAATCACTGAAGGTTTTTGCCCCATTATGAATATGCGGCATTCTTTCATTTTAATTTTGCCCAAGAAATGTCCCTCAGCCAGAAACAGGTGGGTAATGGATAACATTTAGCGAGAGTATTTTTTCTTCTTGGTACGCAGAAAAAACATTGAAGCAGGATATCGAAGAATGAACCGTCTTGAGGGATTTATTGGACATTTTTTGTGTGTTTAGTTTGCCATTCGTGTCGACAATCGATCAAATCTTGAAGGTTCGCTTGGGCGAATATGACGTGAGTACAACAGCCGAGCCTCTTCGCCACGAGGAGTTCAACATCACCAATATTGTCATCCATCCCGGATTCAATAACTCCACTTTGGTGCACGATATTGCTCTTCTCAAATTGGAACGTCCTGCAAAAAGGAAACAGGTCAGCAGATGTCTTTTTAAAATTTGTAAAACAGGAACCAGACGAATTGTTGTGTTCACAATTACATTTTATTTTAACTTGTAACCCAAGAAAATGACTGCAGTGTAACAATGAAGTCGTTACCCTATTAACATTTACCACTTCTTTAAGACACGTCTTTGGCCCTATGGGTTTTTCTATCCAAAAACAAGTTGATCACTGATCAGAATCAAGACTTTAGAAAGGTTAGCTTTGGTTTAGGTGTCTTTTGCCTTGTATCACCACCTGATACAAGTCACTTTTGCACAATAATTGCCACTAACATGGGACAAACGACTGAAAAACTTCGTATGAGGTTGATGGGAATGATAAAAGGTGGA
Source organism: Tigriopus japonicus (assembly GCA_010645155.1). Lineage (NCBI taxonomy): Eukaryota > Metazoa > Arthropoda > Copepoda > Harpacticoida > Harpacticidae > Tigriopus > Tigriopus japonicus. Next base: position 536,340 of record JAAGOF010000064.1, on the reverse strand, counting down.
ATATTGCAGATGGCAAGAGTCTGAAGATCTTCTCGAGCACTGCCAAGAATGTGTCATTGCACTTCCTATCATCCCATTATCAGAAACGTATTGGTTGTTGGGGAGAACTCTGTGAGGTAACTAATTTCTGTTCAATTAAGGGTTACAATACCAGGCAAGCGTTGTCCAAAAAGAAACCACAACATGATCATAAGAGGTTAGTTTTGAGCTTGAATGGTAATTGCTCAGAAAACGTGGCTTTAAGGAGAATTAATTTTGAAGAGGGTCGCGACTTCGTCGTCACACTTTAAGTCAAAGTCCATGAAAGGTCATTATCAACGAGTTAACTTGTATGTCCGATGACAATATTCCGTGCTACATGGACAGACACCCTAGATGAAGACGCTTGTTATTTTTGGTTGTATGGTATCAAATATATCATTCCTGTGGTTCTCTGGCTGATCCATTCACATTGATTCGATCCCTGTCTTGGCACATTATCACGTTTGGTAAGTGGACTCTGTATGGCGGCAGTCGCTCTCAACCAACCACGAGCCTCTAACGCTCGATCAAGGCCAAGTCAGCCAATTTGGATAGAGGAGATTATATGTGGGTACAAATACACTGTACATATGTACATGTGTCTACCCTTCTTCTCCTACTCTCCCTCTCCGTCTTCTTCATGTCATCATATGCATACGAAATGAGATGGGGTGCGATTCGCCAATGACAGAGTGGTGTGAAGAAATGGACTGAAGGGGAAAACAATCAACCCTTCCATCAAGTCTCGCCTCGACAATTATCATTATCATCACTACCATCGTCCGCTGATATAGAGATCAAGCATGAACGGACCAAAAGTCACTCAATTCCTAATACGTTTATTATTTATCCTTCCAGAATATTGACGTTGTGTGCATGCCCAAACCCGGCGATTTTGACCATCATGAGAAAGCCGACGAGGCCTCTTCAGCCTCGTTCGCTCGAACTCGAGCCTCGTCATCGCGTCAACATTCTCACCACAGCACCAACGGATCCAGTGGAGAGCACCAATGTTATGTCACAGGATGGGGACGAAGATCCGAGAGTAAGTTCCGACAGACTGTAGCAGTGGACACTGGGACCAATGTTTCAAAGAGATGCGCAATAAAGCCGTCCGTGTTGCTTTGAGTCACTATGAATGATCCTACCGTTTGATGGGGTTTGAGCCAATTAAGAGATTTGTTGTTTCGATGTGTATGTTCCTTGTACTCTTGAAAATCTTAAAATCTTGGCTCATTGGCTCATCATGAACATTTGTTTGTTCGAATGATTTTAGAATGTCTGTGATTTCCAAGACCGTTTGTTTTGAATTTCCTGTTGCATTTTGCCATTTTATAATACCATTATTTCCACCCAAATTGTGGAATGCTACAACTCAAGTTGTAGTATATGTTTTCTTTGCAGTTTTGAATTAATTGAAGCAAATATGAACCTTGGCTGGCTTCCAATATTGCCAATCGATTGCAAAATTACTTGCCAGTCATAACTGCACCGCAAAGTTGCAACAAACTTTGCCTCGGTCTAACTCGTTTTTGTGGGCAAGTTATCCCAATATTTCCAATTGTGCTCAAACTTAGATACTCAATTTTGGCAATCTATGCGATCTTACTCAAATTGACAATCCATACGATCTTCCTTAAATCTTACATAGATTTTCCGATAGTACAAATACTGCTTGCAGTTTGTAGTTTTGGCACCAATGAGTTTCCTTACGTCGTGTAATTTGATCATGAAACGTGGTTTTAGCTGGCCTTTCAATTAACTTGTGTAATGATTTACAGCCTTGATCACCTTGATACTTGTCAGCATTAGGCTTGTTGGAAATTTCAAATTCACTTTTCAAACTACAAATAATCGCGCTTGTGAGAGAGTCAGCATTCATTCTCACTCGAGACTTTTGGGCACAAAAAGTTGGGAAACTTGGAAAGAGGCTTTTCGTGTACAATCACTGCAAGGACTTTTGTCTCAGTCAAGGCATTGAGTCTCCGTAAACAATGCCCGTCGAGTAAACATTGTTATGACAAGGCTCAGTCTTTATTACCAAAAGCTCCATTCAGGTCTTCTCAAAGAGATTGACTCTTTTTATTGGCAGAAGAGGCGTTGGCATCTTAGAGACATTGTGTTCACACCTTCAAGCAACCGCGTGTGGCTTTGACTTCTTAACTCATTACTGAAGAGGAAAAAGCAGAAGTCTACGTATTTGTCTATAGTAATTAACTCTCCGACTGAAGGCTAATTCAATCACAATGGACTTATTTGTCTTTTTTTTAATCATCAACTTCCAAGAAAAAGTGAAGATTCCTACATTGATGTTATGTCCTCGTTTGGGTGGCCAATACTGCGTATGGTAATACTCAGGGTCCTATACTTTGAGCGCACGTTATCTTGTATGTATGCTCCAAATACCAAATATTCTTGAGCTAGAGGACGCTCGAAAACGATGAAAAGTGACATATTCGGCACGCACGTAACACAACCACAAAGTGTTCCTTGAAGCGCAAGTTCGTTGTTCCCACTTGCTCGTGTGTGAGCAATTCAAATGTTGTTCGTTTTCGAATTTGTCGACTGGCTCAATGCAAACAGGAGTGTGTGTTTTTTCTTTCGTTCTGAAAGAGCTCATTCGTGACAAGTCATTGTCCATTGTCATTCTAGTTTCCCTTCGTTCTATTTTTCAGCGTCTGAACATTCCTTGGTCCTGAAAGAGATCCACGTTCCACTCTGGGATCATGACAATTGTAATGGAGCTCTTCAAGCGCAATTTGGACCTGCTTATCACCTCCCAGATACGGCTGTTTGTGCTGGAGCCGAAGGTCGAGATGCCTGTGATGTGAGTTTCTAAGGTTTATGTACAATACGAGCGCGAATGACTGGATGGATGGAGGTCAGACCAAGTTGGGACTTGGGACGAAATGACTTCCAATGGCTGAACAACGAAGTCAAAATGCTACACCATCTACCCGTTCTTTCCTTCGCCTTCGCAGTAATGTGTTGAGCCTCCTTATGTTCTGTGAAGTTTGTGCCGCCTTCCCATTAGTCCCTTGCAATAATGAGCAACCTTGGTTGACCCAATGCTCGAGCCCTTCCTTCTCAACCTTTCTCTTCCTTGTAGGCTTTGGTACTTTCCAAAGATAAATTTCCAAAGAAAGATACTTTCCAAAACTAAGGTGCAAAGAGCCAATTAACCGAATTCACTCGCTCAGATAGAACAGTGATTATTTGTTTGTCCCCATGGGCTGCCATTGACTCATGAGATATTGATTACCCACCAGTAATGGTGACACAACAAATTAGAAACAAACTCTGAATTATCATACAAATTGTTTACGCTCTAGTTAGACACGTCACCCCCAAAGACCATACCAAATTTGAACTGTTTTATTTCATTATTGAACCTTTCCTCGACCTTTTCTTATCACCCGAACGATTGTTGCCTTGTAATTTGTTTTACTTCATTTCCTTTTTTTGCTTATTTTTGAGTTGAAATTGCAAAGTCGCTTAGAAAACGTGGAACCAAAAGTGGACGTTACAGAAGTTAAGCTTAACTATAAAGTCAGGCTAGTAACTTGTGCCCACCTTTGGATGGAGTGAAAAGAGTTTTGGAGACAAGTTTTCACTCTGCCATAATCTGGAAAGGGCAAACGATTTAAAGGTCGTTTTAAGGTCGTTCCTAGACACTGGACAAATGTATTAGTGCTGCAGCAAAAAAATGCCTGTTCCCTAGAAAATGCAGCTACGTATAGTGTCGACCGACTCCGTATGGCATTTCAATTTAGGGTTGGAGATGGAATTCATATTCATTGGAGAAAGGATACACGTTGCCTCATAAAATGTGTCACATTTCGGAACAAGTCCTATTCACTGGATGTTCTTTTTCCTTACATGTATTAGCCAATGTGACGTGTGGACAAATGATGAAAATATATTTGGGTGCCCATTTTTCTTGGTTTAGTAGACAAGAGAGTCTGTTTGAAGTACAAATTTTTTCGTTGACTGAGGGAAAGGAACCTTCGAATCATGTTTTCCCTCCTGTCATGGTCATGGACTTTCAGACTTGGGAAAACGTTGCTTAATCATATCCGGCCTGCCTCAACTTTTCCAAATGAAACTTTTAGAGTTTTGCATTTTTTTATTTTCCTTTTTTTCAGTTCAGGTCTGATATTTCATTTTGCGCAGTGTCATCGAAAATTTGCCTTTCGACGAAATGTGTTCTTTTGCCACGCCTCAGGCAAGGAATCCTCATAAGGGATAACGGCCTAAGGGTCTTTTGGCTTCAGCTCCTGTTTTAACTAAAAATAATGAATGTACAGCTCTTCAAAGTTTTGACCGACCAAGTCAAGCCCCATAACCATCAAGGATATCAAGAAAGGAGCAAGTTGAATCTACTTACTTTCATGAGAATTGATCAGAAAACTTTGAACTTTGTTCGAGTATCCTACTCTAAGACCAAGTCCTGTGGCAAGGTTGATTGAGCAAAAATGTAAGAAAAGTTCTTACCCAACGCAAAAACCAAAAATTCGTCAAGTCAGGAGTCCAACTCCGTCAGACTACATTGTCCTCGGTTATTAATCGGGGCGAGCTTTCTTCTTAGAGAACTGCAACATAAAGACCAATACAATTGGATCCCTTATTGCTGTTCATTCATTTTGATCGAGGACTCCTCTGTGGTTATCAATCAAGTATGGTTCAGTCAGATAAGTAGCGTATCAAAAGAGTACACGTCTTGCGGCTACCAGACTATCCAACTCCTGGATGATCTTAAACAAGCGGAAATTACAGGGTGTTTCAAAAGAAACGGACAGCCTCAATAAATGATTTATTCCAAAACTTCCTACTAGCGTTAGCTTGGTTAGATTTGATGGCAATAGCCAGTTAGCTTGAGATGCCAACAAAACTTTTTTTCTTATTAGTTCAATTTTGACGAGGCCACATTGTTAAAAGCTCAATCAAAAAGTTAAGTTTTTGCCAATGAGTTATCCGGCCTTGTGAATTGCAATTGACCTAAAGGGAAATTTCGTGGATCAAAAGCCAATTTTCGCACATCGTGCAGTTTTCTGTTACATATCAAAATATTTTTCAAAATAATAATGATCAGAATTATGACTCAATAGGAAATAGCGGCGTTCTTTTGCAAATGAGACCTTGCTTGGATTGGCTTGACAACGTATTTCAAATTTCAACTCAATTGGATTCAAGGGTGAAAAGTTATGCCTTCTCAAAAGTATGGGCTGAAGAAGGAACAGAATGAATGAGCTCGCCCTTTTAGGGAAACACAATTACCAATTACATACTCATTTATTTTGTGTAGGATTTTTCAATGGGCTTGAGAAATGCAATTGATTTGTTCTTACTAGAAACCATCATTCTTATGGCTTTTGCTTTCCACTCCAAATAGATTCAGTGGTTCTTGGTTACAGAAAGCTTTTGTAGTGGAGATTGCAACAATCCAACTACAGTACATGGTCTGTATGTCTTGTGATGAAGGTAAACGGGAAGTCTTGAATCAGATGATTTCGAACTTTCCAGTCCTGAGTAAGGCACTGACCACCAAAAAGCCGAATGCACTAAGTTAAAGGGGCAAGATGCATCGTGTGAGAGAAAGATAAATGAGAAACTCAGTCAGATCTAACGGTTTTTCCTGGAGAAATGTCGGCCTATTAGAGGCAAACAAATTTCCCTGCAGACTGACAAGCGAAATGGCGAGAATCTTTGAAGCAAGTGCTTGACGCAAATTTGGTCTGTTCCAATGAAATTAGGACTGCTTGCCACGTCCTGAGATAACTTCTATTTAGTTATTAAAAGACGTGAGAAAAGTTAGAAGTGCATCTCATCTCAAGATTGGCCCATTTTTATTGCGCCAGTCAGAGAAGTTTGAGATCCTGAGAACAAAGCCTGAGCCTTACTCTTTGAGGACGAGCTCCCTTTGCCGAAATTGTCGGGTTTCTCGCTTAACCAAGATGACGATATTGAGGATGAGGTAATTAAAGGTAGCTCCAGCGGGGAAAACGGCCAATTTGAAGAAAAAGGTCCATGTCGCGTTGGTACAACTACTTAGAAAGTCGACCATTCGTTTGCCCACTTCAAGGCAATATGCCAATACAAACGCAGTGGTTATAATTTCTGGTGAAGTATTTTCTCCAATGGCAAAACTTCTAATGGCGTTTTTCGATGTCTAAGTGTCATGAGTAGGGCCACCAAAGTTTGATAAAAATTATTGTCTAAAAAATGTATTATTTTTGGTAATCATTTTGAGAAATAATGTAACAAAATTGGATTTTTTTGGGTATTTTTTCTCACTAATTGATTGCAGTAGAAATGGACCTTTTCTTATACTCTCATCATCTGAAAGTCTTACTTCATAGCTTGGACTAGCTTAAAAACTAAATATAAGGTCAAGCATAACAAGCAATTTTCCACATTTTTTTTGTAATTTTTCCCCCATTTTTATAATTTTTGAAAAATGGCAGATTTTGTTTATTACATTGTAAAATGTAATTTGCAACTATCTGGTGGGAGGTCATGAGTCATGATGAAGATATTTTTTGAATATTTATATATTTCAAATTAACTTAACTAACTTAAATCACTTAGAGCCCCTTCAACGACCTATTTTCCAAAATCATATTAACAAACATTGAAAAAGTCCTTAGTTACTATAAAACAAAAAATGCGTTAGACTACGTTAATCTTAAATAAAATATATGTATATATGATATTTCTTGAAACTTACTTAGGTTGTATCTCTTGATTAATACTATTTCTTTCTCGTCATTTTATTAAGTCCAGTCTTAGTTAAGGTCGAATTTTCCTAAAATTGAAATCAATAATTTAATCGAGAAATTCAAGGGAGCCAGTTCTTTAAAGTGCCGAGTGTAAGTGCTTCCCCAGACGGCGTAGGTTCGAATCCTGTTGGGGATCGGATTGAAGCTGTCGGGAGAAATCCTAGTTTACAGGGAATCGCATTTTCTAAGATACCTTAATCTCCGTTAGATTTCAAAATTATGAAAATCTGTCATTTATGATAACATTTACAAAAAAAAAACAATTTAATGATAAACACTTTACGTTAGCGCTGCAAGATGAAATATATATTAATCTTACAATCTAGACAAAATCAAACAAAGCTAGAAAAAATATCATTTATTTTTCTGACATTGAAAATTGAAGCTTTATTTCTTGGCAATTGTTCCAACACGTAACAAGAGAATTCTATGTAATAATTTGATGCATTTTGAAATCTTAAAGTAATGATATTTTATTATTTGCTAAAAAGACATTGATCAAATTTCGCTTCTAATCATTATTAAGAACTTTTTTAAAATCTAATAATATGGTTTTGGAAAATAGGGATTTTAGTGGCTTTAGTGATTTACATATTCCTTATGGTACTCTGATATGAAAAAATGTCCTTAGAGGTCTTTGTCTTTGAGCAAACACTTTCATTGAGCAAAGCTAATCAACCACCGTGAACAGTGAGTGGCCTTAGGAAGAACGATCAAGGTTTAATGCAATGGCTCGGAATTTGGATACTTCACAATACTATTTCTTTCAAGTATGGGCCCCAAAGTACCCCAAGAAGTTTACCTAATTCCTGAACTTTTTTCCCCAAGTTTTCTTGTAAAGAATTGGCGCGATGCGAAAATGTATATTGCATGCAGTCTTACTAATTGGTATCATTACTCTTTCGCAGGGTGACGGGGGTGGACCATTGGTATGTGAAAAAAATGGTCAGTGGTATCAAGTGGGCATTGTGTCCTTTGGCATCGGATGTGGTCGAAGGAACGTGCCTGGCGTGTACACACGCGTGTCAGCCTACGAAAATTGGATTGAGGAGACCATCTTGAAAGAAAAGAAACGAACCGCCGCCGCCAATTCCCGGCGACAAGGCAGACAAAGTAGCCAATTTGGAGGAGGCAATGGCGAACTCCGCCATTTAAGAGCCCGTCGATTAAGTCCGCTCGCTCGATGAAACATGAAACGCGACCCCCACGAAACTGTGCGAGTTGTCGATCTTGAGGAATGTGCTCCTGAATTCGTCTCCTCTCTCTTGGCACTGAGTTGTTCCACATTTTTGGATCACCGGACTGATAAAACAGACACACGTGCCACGTGATGCAAAAGAACTTGTTCCATCCACGTGAAGGCGTGATACTGCTTTTGTGAAGGAAGTGAGCCAATCAACCAGGAGAGAGACCAATACCATAATCAACAAATAAAGGCATTTTTTGTACTGTACTTTTCACTGGCCGCGACTGCCGGATTTTTATACTATTCCATATGATCTGATCGAATGTGCTGTACCTGTTGAAAAATACCACAAAGCCAGTTTCTTGAGGAGGAAACTTTTGTAGTGCGCGTGTTTTGAATCCTGTGAACTGAGAATAATTCACTGAAATGACTGAGGAACGAAATGTTTTTTTTTATTTTCCACAAAAGGTTCGCCCTACAGGAGAGGAGCTAAGGCCACCCAGTTCAAGCAAAAGTCATACCTACATACATATTTGATTCGCCGCCTCAATGACGTGAAAATCGGGTCGGTCCGGCAAGCTATTCATTCATCCTTAAAACAAAAACTGATGTATACATAGGTTACTGTTACTATTACAACTAATTCTGCTATTGTAATGACAAAAACAACCACCATCCCTGCTTTTTCCACGACTTCTTACAATCCATATTTCTTCAACAAAAATTGTGAGCAAATAAAGCTTTGCATGATGAACTGATGTGATCGATGAGCTTATTTCGCCGTCAAGGTGCTTTCGATCGGCTTAAGAATGTTCGGCAACTCACTAGGCAAGCACTTGTGAAGATTAACTTATCGAATTGGATTGAGTCTCGAGAAAGTGTGCGTTGAATTACCGTACGTACTGAATCATGTCACAGGTGCTGAAACGACCATCGTCTTACACTCACACCACATGAACCGTTTCTGGTATGCTCAAGGATCGAGCACTGTTGAACATGGCAATCAATGTCAACATGGTCCACTTAGAATGACGAATTGACTTGAAGACTTGCCTTACTCGTATTTTCGGTACTTTTATAAGTGTCCGAAACGTTTCTTGCTGAAAATTATTTGGAAAAAAACCTGATGCAAAAACTCCGAAAGTCCAGGTAATAGATAAAGATAAAGTGCTTGATAATTTTTGGATATTTTGGGGTATTTGAATTAAGCCTTTCTTGGCTTAATTTATTCACCAGTTTTATTGCTAACCAAAAAGCTGCAAAACGAACAAGAGGCGCTGCGTTAATTCTCGGAATATGGAAATCAAGAAATCGAGGGGTTAGAAAATCTTGCCCTGCTCGCGAGCTCGTCTTCCGGGAGAGAACCAGCTCGGACAGCCTTCCAAAACATGTCCTGATTTAAAGTATTGACTTTGTGACAGCTTTGGTTTCTTTACCAATAAAAAATCAAACAATCAGACACAGGTGCTATGTTAATTTGTTTGAAGGGGTTCTCTTGAGTTCTGGGTTCGTCCGTGTACGTTGCGCCACTACTCTAACGAATAAAAATGAGTGTCTTGTTCCAAATGATATCTTTGTTTATCGGCCTCAATCATTTTACAGGGAGCATTAAATATTCAAAATCTTTAACAAAAAACTAAAAGGCACCTTGATCCTTTTTACGATAAAATCGAACAAAAATGGGATTGACAAGAGTGGGTCACTTTAGTTGAACTACGTACTTAATAGCATTACAATAGAAAGAAGGAATGAATCTACGTATTGCACAACCATAATGCCCATCTTCAACTTTCCTCACAAAAGGGCATACTTATTACACGAACATAGCTTTAGTGATAGAGATAGTACCACCAATAGAATATGTTGAAGCACATGAAGAGAAACGGAAAGAGCACTCGACAAGACTCATCAAAACGGATACCGCAGGAAGCGAAGTAGTTCTTGCCGTTCTTTTGGTAGCGGAACAATCTCATCTGGTCAGCCACTGTCAAACGAGGCATTCCAAACGAGGAGGAAGGGTTTTTCATCATCCTCGTCATACGCTCTCCAGTTTCCGGAATCCGACCACAACTGCCATCCGATCCATCCTCCCTGAGGTGAGATGAAGCCGGTAAACTTTGCCCATTCTGGCCAGAAGGAGCTTCAGTTCCCTTGGACAGATGCGAGGTCAAATGACTCGATGTACGTTGTTGGTTCTGTGGAATCATAGATAAATAAAATAGAGATATCTCAATTTTGACGTCGACAAAACCGCCCTCTATGAGGGATTACCTAACAACATTGGTAAAAATGATTGTTTCATAAGGAACGTCATAGAGTGCGCCACCGTGTTTGTAACGCAAATATCCTTTTTGAAGTTCGATTCTCAGAGTCAATTCAGAAAATACAGCCTACGTCATCTAGAGGTCACGGATCTCCGCACTGTCACGGCGGTCTGCCTGCTTAGCTAGAATTGAGAAGTCTGGGGGTAGTTTGTGTGTGGAATACACAAGAGGAGTGCAATTGTCAATGAAGGAGCATGTACTTGTGAAATGAGTTGGAGAGAGGAAAGAACGTGCATATTTTTTTTATTTTGTTTTGGTTGGGTTGCGGATTTTTTTTCTTTGCCGTTGCAAGGAATGGAATTCCCTGTTGAGAAAGTTAATCATTAACGTTACTGCATAAAATTAATAACAGGTATCAAATCACCTTCAGGGTTTCTTCACTTTTTGTATGAAAGAACGTGAGACCCCTCGGTGAAAGAAACAAGGATTGGCCAAAAATATCACGAAGAGGACACATTAAAGATAGTACTCCTTACGGTTGTGAAAACTGATGCCACATCCTCGCCTGGTAGAATTTACAGGGTGGAGCATAATAGATGTAACTTTATCTTTTTTAAATCATCTGTGAAAAATCATTGAAGTAGAAAGGATGCTTTCCGGAAGGATATGTCTTTACCAATTTTGGAGATCCACATTGGTACTCCAAAAGGCAAGAAACTCCGTAAAACCTATTTTGGGTCTTAGTAGGGGACCGTCGCCATATTTGATCAAGTCTTAATTTTTTCCTTTTTTGGGTCCAAATCCCAAGAACTGAGTGTTTTGTGCAATCAGGTCTTCCCTTTTCAATATTTACTTAAGAAATCATATTTTATCTTCGTTCGCCGAGCGAGATGATTGACTGAAACTTTTCAACTGAAAGATGGGCGTTGTGGCAAAACGTAGCCTTTTTTTCTTGAAACAAGAGAAACGAGAAAATACTTTTAAATATTATGGTGCGGAGTTATTGTATATGGCCAGTTACTTATTGATTATTTTTGTTTATTGTTAAAACCACTCCAACAACACGAAATGGTTGATAGGGGAGTAAAGGTAAAATGGATATAGATGGGGTTGAATAAGCCAATGATTTTGAAATATTTGGCAAATTGCCGTGAAAGAAGCTAAGCTGCCGTTTGAAAGAAGGGAACGAAGTCTCCGAACGCAAGAATAGAGGGAGGGCATTCCAACTTGTGATCACTCTTATTAAAAAAATTTTTTGCCTGGCGATGGAACGAGCTTGGGGAATCCAGAGGTGTTCAGCTAATGTCGCTCTCGTTTCACGGCGAATTTTGTTCTTCAAGTAATAAAAGGGCGTGTCTCTATTTTGTCCGACTTCCACGGTCACAAGGCCCCTGAGAAGTTTGAAGGTCCACAACAACTCACTGTTCTCCGCACGGCGTTCTAAGGACTCGATACCGAACTTACAGCGGCGTTCGAAATATTGTAGCCCATCCACTCCAGGAAGCCCTTTTGTGAACCGGCGCAAAACAGCTTCATGTTCTATGACATCTTCCTTGAACATAGGGGTCCACACCGGGTAACCCTATTCCAAAGAAGACGAACGAACATACGTATTGAAGAGTCTAATTAGAACTCTTGGACACCAAGTTGTAAAAAGCCTCCTAATGAATCCAGCCACCCTGTTTGCTTTTGAGGAAACGTATGCCACGGTTTTTTTGTTTTATTGGTTGCGAATTTTCTACTACCGCTACAAGGATTGCGATTCCCTGTAATCAAGGATTTCTCCCGACAGCTTCAATCCGATCCCCAACAGGATTCGAACCCGTCTGGGTAAGCACTTACATTCGGCTCTTAAAAGAACGCATTAGTACGCGCGGCCACTCCGGCTTCCTTTTTGTTATAATGTTATAATGTTATAATGTTTGAATAGTCTTCAGGAACCTGTTGGTTATAAAGAAGACCTATTGGGGTTAAGGTTAATTCAAAAGCAAAAATTGACAGTTCTAATTGTTTGCGTCGAACCAGGCTTTGAACGAGTTGATGGTTTGGCAGTCTTTTGCCGCTTGCGGGAGGTCATTCCATAGCCTCGCTGCTCTAGATGTGAAGAAATGTCTGTGTAGTTCCAGATTTGAATGCGGAATTGTCAGGTGGTTCGATGACATTTGTCTAGTGTAGATACCGTGCGTTATGTGGGAGAAAAGTTCTCGGAAATCGAGGTCGTCCATTCCCTTCATGAGTTTAAATACTTGAATGGCGTCGCCTCTTCTTCTTCGTGTTTCGAGGGTTGTCATTCCCAATTGACTGAGTCTTTCTTCGTACGTACCAGTCATGTTGCTTATCAAACGTATTGCTCTCCTCTGGACCCCCTCAATAAGAGCCACATCCTTTCTTAGCCAAGGGTTCCACACTGGAGCGATAAATTCAAGATGGGGTCGAACAAACGCCTTGTAGATGTCAACCACTACCTCCGGACGTCGTACGGGGAAAGAGCGCCTGACTTGTCCCAACACTGCGTTGGCCTTCTTCACGATCTTTGCGACATGGTGGGATGATTTGAGGTCGTCTTGAACCACTATGCCAAGATCTTCATGACTAGTAACCTCCTCTATTGGGCTATCGTTTATGAAGTAGTTCAATTTTGGATTATTTCTGCCAAAATGGATCACTTTGCATTTGCTCGTGTTAAAACTCATCCCGTTGTTCTTTGCCCAGGTGGACAATCGATTGATGTCGCTCTGGAGCAGAAATTGGTCCATTCCGCTCCGAATGGGTCTCCCGATTTTCGTGTCGTCGGCGTAAGAGCTGATAAATGAAGGGGCTCTAATTGTTTTGGGAAGGTCAGATACGTATAAAAGAAAGAGAAGTGGCCCAAGAACACTTCCTTGGATGACTCCACTCCCCACCCCTTTCCAACCAGAGAACTCTCCGTTCAATACCACCCGTTGACGTCGACCCGACAGCCAGTCCTTGATCCACTTCCAGAGGTTTCCTTGGATCCCAAAATGGTACAGCTTTTCTAATAGCTTGTCATGAGGTACGAGGTCGAAGGCTTTCCTGAAGTCGAAGTAGATGACATCTACTGGGATTCGTTTGTTGACCGCATCCGTAACTTGATTAAAGAATTGAATCAAGTTAGTGGCACAGCTTCTCCGTGGGAGGAACCCGTGTTGGTTGCTTGGAATGATTTCAGATATTTGCATGAAATCGTAAATATGTCGCTTGATAATGGCCTCCATTAACTTGCAGATGTTACTTGTTAAGGATATGGGTCGGTAATTATTAGCTTTGATTTTTGATCCTTTTTTGTAGATGGGAGTGACATTTGCATCTTTCCAGCAAATCGGGACGATTCCAAGGTTGAGACTTTGTTGGAATAAGGCCTTTAGCGGTTCGATGAGGGACGAGGAGACGTGCTTGAGAAAGGTCGTGCTGATTTCATCGGGCCCGGAGGTTGAGTTCCACTTCAAGTTATGAATGGCATTGTTCACTTCCTCAGAAGTGAACTGTATATCAGAAATTGAATTTTCATCAACCATTAGTGTGGTTTGGCGATTTCTTTTTTGATCTGTTGAATGAAAAATCGACGAGAAATAGTGGTTTAATACTTGTGCCTTGCTTCGGTCATCTTCAACCAAAGCGCCATCCTCGTCCTCTATGGATCGAATGACCTTTCCGTGGGTTTTGGAACTGATGTACTGATAAAAAGACTTCTTGTTTTGTTTTGCATTTTTTGCCAAATTCAGCTCATAGTGATGGCGTTGCTTCCTGATTTTCAGCCGTAAACGCTTTTGCGCTGCATTGTAGTTTTCTTCTTTTCGGGGAGCGGGTCGTAATTTCTTACTTTTCCAGGTTCGTTGTTTTTTTCTTGAAAGCCGGCGGATTTCATTTGTCATCCAGGGTGGTTCTATTTTTCCTCTTTTTACGGTAGACGGTATAGATTCATGTGCTTTGCGAATATTTTGTCTCATGAATAACCACTGCTCTTCCACGGAATTGTGTTGATGGTCCCACCTTGCACGGTTTAGAACGTCGCGGACTTTGGTCCAATCAGTTGTCTTGTAATTTTTGATTAATTCATTGGTCTTCTTGACCTTGGAATTAAATTCAACCCAGACTCTTATTCCACAGTGGTCACTATTAGAAAGAGGTGCTGTCTCTGAAACCGACAAAGCACTTTCGTCAAGGTTGGTGAGGACTAGGTCCAGGATGTTTCCAGCGCTGTGGGTAGGGAAATCAATTTTTTGTTGGAGGAACGAGGACTGCGTGGCGTCTATGAATTCGGTCGAAGATTTTGAACCATTAAGAAGCTCCCATTGAATATCTGGGTAATTGAAGTCGCCAATTACAACCGAATTTGGCGGAATGGTTTTTATAAAATTGTTCAAATCTACATCGTTTTTTTCAATAGAATTTGGGGAGCGGTAAATGAGGAAAATGTGCAATTTTTGTTTGTTCTTATTGAGGCATGAAGCTCCAGAGACCTGTTTGAAGGAAGAGGAGATGGACATAGGTGTAGCCATTAAGTCTGATTTTGCATAGATGATGAGACCACCTCCACGTCCAGCCTTTGTGTCGGTTCTGTCTTTGCGGTCGATCACATTGTATCCATGGATGGCTAATTCTTTCTCTGCGATATCTTTATGGGTCCACGATTCTGTTATCAATATGACGTCTGGTCTCTCCGTTATTGCTCTAGTTTGGAGGTCACTAATCTTATTGAGGACCGATCTCGCGTTGAAATAGAGTAGTTTAAGTGCTAGTTTTTCATTCTGACGAGTTTTCCGGAACCTTTCCTCCCTACCACCCTCCACGAACCGTTTCCCGAATCCGATCGTCTTTTCGCCTCCTTTCTCATTTCTTCGTCGTCCAGAATCTGTGCTTTTGTGAGATCTGGATCAATATAAATCTTGTGGTAGATCTCCGACTTTCGTAGGTTTGTGGCGCATTCTAGTATCTTGTCTCTCATCGTAGCTTCTCTCAGTCCGACGAGTATCATCCTGGGTCGTCCCTTTGTAACTTCGTTTTCTTTCCTACCCATACGATAGACGACTCGACAATCTTTCTCACATATGTCAACTCCTGTGGCCCGGATGATATCAAGGATCGCATTCTGGTCATGGTTTTTCCTCTCTTCATTTGTTAACCCAGTGGCTTCGACACATCCCTTTATCATTACATTATATTTCTTATCTTCTCGGAGCCTTAGTTCGGTGATGGTTTCGTGAAAAGGGTTGGGCGTTTCCTCCAGGATTTTAATTCTCTCGGCGTTTGAGCT
Organism: Tigriopus japonicus; assembly: GCA_010645155.1. NCBI lineage: Eukaryota > Metazoa > Arthropoda > Copepoda > Harpacticoida > Harpacticidae > Tigriopus > Tigriopus japonicus. Next base: position 520,815 of record JAAGOF010000064.1, on the reverse strand, counting down.
TATAGCTTGCTCTGCGCTTTCAAGCCGGGTTTGAACATCGTACAATCCCTTGAACATCCTCGAGCATGGTATCTCACAGCCCTTGCAGAACCACATGGCCTGCCCTAGCACGTAGGATAGGGCTCCTTTGGGAATCCCAGAGCATGAGGTTGTTTGATGGAATGGACGGTCACATCCCCAGCATACCACTTTTTTGGTCTCGTTTACCATCGATTTATTACATTCTCCACATCCCGCTTCATTGATGCTCTTATCTGCGTTCATATTTCAGGAGGTCACACTTCTTGTTTGCTTTTGACTTGCTTTTGGACTTGGGGATTTATCGGCGTTAACTTTTTACTTGAGGCTTTAGAATCCCCCTGTAATTTGCTTAGGTCTTATAGGGCTTATTTCCTGTCCAGTTAGCGTAGAACCGGTCCTAGAACCGATGTAATTTCACTTTTAAAGTTGAAATGTATTGAGAACAAGAGAAAACACGTCTAACTTGTTTGGACAGGGAGCCCAAAAAAAAATTGTTGTTTGTGGTTTGAGAAGTTTTAGTTATAAATGGTTGTTAGTCGTATTTTTTGTTGTCACATTGTCTTCAGTAAGGAGCCTTGTCTAGTTGCACACATTCACTATCACATTATTCTGACTGGTGCAAAGACAATTTGAGGGCCATCTGGAGTACAAACATTTCTTTTCCAGATCTTTGCTTAATACTATCCTTTGTCTTACCTTTAGCCTGCACTGCTTGCAGTGAAAAGAACTCGAAAGTTGGAGTGAGTTGGAGTGAGTGACATTACGTCGACGAAAAAGGCCACGAAGGTCATTGATCTTTTAGTATGGAAAGCTAACCTCAAGGAGTTCCAGAAATATGTATGCAGTATTACGAACAGGTATATTATGTGAACCCAATGAGCCAACTCAACTTCTGTTCTTTAATGGTCCAAAAGTTATGGAGGAAACATACAAAGACTAGAGACTAAAAGAAGGGATATAAGGCATCCCCAAAACTCCGTTGACGCTCCGTCGGCAAAATGGACTAGAAACTTAGCTTAAAATAGAATAATCAAAAATTGAAATTGCAAATACTTCTTTCTTTTCCCAAAAGAGGCTTTATGAGGTTTTTTGTGAGGCTCCTTAAGATTATGCTAAAGACACACACACAAATATGGAAATAAATGCTCAACCAGTTACTAGTAACCCCAACTATGGAATCTACCACTGACGCTTGAAAACCAAAGATGAAAGGTCTAACCTCTTTAAGAGTATGATATCTTGATGTGATACGAGTCAAAATGTCTTTCGCCACGACTCTTTATCAATCAAACTAAATTTCATTTGGATGCAATTTACAGCGGTCTGAACCTTGACCGGACAGATCGGCTATTCGTCACGTAAACCAGCTGGAAAAAGACTGGCCAGTCTTTTTCCGATGGGTATTTTCATATTTGGTTTCAAAATGATTTTTTTCGTGCGTGGATGTATAGTACAAGTGTCCAAAAGAGTGCATGAGTTGCTCTCGCTTAAGGATCTATTTGTAAACTAATATGAAACTGTATCAGCATAATGCATCTCTTCAGGGACCCTGCTTCAGATGGATATAGTTAAAAGACAAATGTCAGGTTGCCTCAGGCAAGAGGCACTGAGTTCCTGGAGTGGGAGGCCAGTGATGAGAATTGTGATTTCCAGTAGGATCTAAGGAAGCTCATGGAATCTAATCAATTGCTTTCTTCTACCAATGAGACTTTGCTCTTGTTTGGTAAGTAAAGTATTTCAAATTTAAGCTCTAAAATAACTGTAGTCGTTAGTTGTGAACCTTTTTTGAGACCGATCGTGCTGCGCTAAGCTCAATCATACGTCACAGACACACTCAAAAGGGATGCTCTTTCGAAGCCTAGTACTAATCCTACTGAAAGTGAAAGAGATAGCCTCTTGTGGTATTGTTTTACCACAAGAAGTCGAGCACATTTATTTTATGCTCTCTTCGGTCCGTTAGTTTGAAAAGGCATCATTTGATCAAGCTGAAAATTGAAATATTAGTCAACCTGAAAAGTCTCATTTTTATTGTATCGGACAACCCGAGCACTCCCAAATGTGTATAAAGAGAATATGTTATGGTAAAGATAATATAACGAAAAAATATCAGATTTCCAAAAAATGAGATTAAGTAACATAGTACTCGTAAAATACAATAAGATGTAGTCAATAATTGAATTTACTGTACAGAAGAAGGCAATTGATTTGATCGTACTGGAAATCAAAATGCTCGTCGGTAGCTTCCCAATCCACGATCAACGAGAGAGTATCGATGTAAGCGTGGGTATCTTGTAATATAAACTATGAACAAATTGAATAAACAAGGAATAAGTAATCTTTTTCTTGCAACTTCGTCCAAGTTACTAAATTCTCATTGTTAGTGGCGCAGATTTCTGGCAAATAAAACATGCCTTTTAGGCCCAAAAAGTGGCAAAAAACGCGTCCAAAATGACAATTAAAATGGCATATAAAACAAGAAATAGCAAATAAAATGGCACATAGACCCGAAAATTTACCCAAATATAGCAAAACTGGCCACTACATTCGGAAAATGAGCATAATGTTTCACCAACAATAAATTGAAACGTAAGTGTATGAACATTTAAGAGAAAATAGTTTTATTCTATTAAATAATCAATATATCCCTAAAACAAAACATTTTGGGCAAAAAATTGTTTTTCCTATTTTTTCCCCTCAAAAAACAATTTTAGCATTGATTTGCCCAAAAACCGACAAATTTTGTGATTATTTGCACAAAAATGGCAAATAAAATGAAAAATGGCAAATAAACTTTAAAGCAAGCCTTGGGCATGAAATCTTATTTGCCTGAAATCTGCGCCCCTACTCATTGTACAGAGTTTTGAAGTTTTTGAGAAGATCATGAAGTTCAAGCTTGGAGATTACTTGGAAGTCCATGATATAACTCCTTCTAGGCAACACTGGTTTCGAGCTCATTTTAGTAGTCACCCCACAGAGTTGGCAGAGAGGAGACGCTGGGGCAGACAGGCCTATCATTTTGTTGGACAATTTTCAGGCCCCAGCTGACCTTTGGCTGGGACGTTTTCCATGGAGTTGTGTCCAAACAAGTTCGTTTCGTTTGTAGGGTTGAAGTAGGGGTGGGCGAGAAGCCGGTGTCGGTGCCATGGTGTTGACACCAACTTTTTGGGCTTTCGGTGTCGGCATCAATACCAGGTCTCTGGTGTCGACGTATAAGGCTTCAAGAGTTTTTGAAACACGTACTGCCCGCCCAAAAACTTGATCCCAATTTTGATTGCAAATGTGAAGGACTAAACAAAATCCAATATCATCATTTTTGGTTCCATCATAAACATAAACGCAATGCAAGAAAATCACACACCCAGCTAGGGTATTGTAAAATGTAATCTTATTTTCCCTCTCTCCAAATTATGTTGCACTAACATGGACTTAAATGTCTTTAGAATGCGTAGGTCTGCCAAAACTGGTGCTCCATATTACAGTCCAAAAGGGCACATTTTGTTTGACTTAATTATAAGGAACACGCTATCTGTGTCAGTGTCGACACCACGACGTTGATGGGCAACTTCAACACAGGTGCCGGTGTCGGCGTGGGTGTCAATCTTGCGGTGTCGGTGTCGGAGTCGAGGGCAAAATTGCCGCTGTCACCCATCCCTAGGTTGAAGTCATGGTCACTTGTTGTTTGTTTGGGCACAACTAAAGTAATAATCTTCGGAAATATCAAGTTTTCACCTGCAACCTTGGCTCTTCAACAGCTGTAACTCATCCAACAAAAATTTCCGTATATCCGGCCTGTGAGTCACCCAGTTGTTGACCATAAAGAGAAAATCATTGGAGTACTTTAAAGTCAAGAATCAGTTGATGTACTCTATCTTGACTTTGACACGGCTTTTGATAAAATAGATCATCGTCTTTTGCTCAATCAACTCAAAGAGTTTTTTTGCATTCAGGGTAAGGTCCTAAATTGGGTGAATCGTTTCATGAGTGAAAGGAAGTAAATGGTCAAGGTTGAAGGAGCTTTTAGTGACGCTTTTAGTGACGTGTATGATGTCAAGTCAAGTGTTCCACAAGTTTCCACTATAATCTTCTTATGCTTCATTTTGCTCAGACATACGTTCATATGGACGGGCAAAAAGTGCAAAAAGATTTAGCCTTTTAGTTACCAAAAGTCGGGGAAATGTGCCAAAAAGTGCAAAATCAAAAGCAGTAAAAGGTTTAAAGTGCAAATAAATGTCGAAAAAGTAGAAAAAACTTGCCATTGGACTTCAAAAGTCACTCATAGAGTATTTTCATCCTGACAAATCCCTACCTTAATGTTTTTAAATTTGTTATAGCCTTCTTTTAGACATAGTAATCTTAATACAGTAGTTAATCAAACTTAAGCCAATAATCTACATTGTTCGTCAGATGCTTCCATTAACATAAAATAAACGGCTCATCCTTTCAATGGTGCAAGTTGTTTATGTGTATCGTATATTTTGCCTCTAAATAGCAGAAAGACCCTCGAGTATGTCAAAAGTAATGCATTGGCTTCTTCAACCAAAATCAGAAAGCCGAGACGATTTCATTACTCAAAACCTAAATCAATCATGATAAGTTGAAAAGCTTCTTTTCATGACTTGAAGTCAGGTCTCCCTAATCCAAACTTCGAAAGTGGATGAACGCGTAATAAGTCCATGTCTCTCAGCCTTTCTCAAGAAAGGTACCGAGGTAAGAAGACAATTAAGAAGTTTAGGTGAAGATTACGAAAATCGCCGTTAGATGGAGGCAGAACAGGGGCAACATTTCTTGATTTCAGAGCCATCCTGAACTTGAACTTGTCGCCAAAATTGCGGCTTCTATCTTAAAGTTGATTTTTCTTCATATTTTTCTCCAGTCTTTTGGAGCTCAGCTACGACACAACTGTTTACCTCAAGATGGCGCTGTGTCACTTTTTTTGGATTGGAGCTCAACTTTACTTAGGCTTTCTCTAGAAGACACCCAAGCAGGATGTGTTCAGGTCGTGCTGAATTATGCGACAGCCCTCTAAGGGACAAGAATGTTGGTTCTCTATAAAATCCTCTATGGTGTCTTTGTTGAATGAGTTTGTTAGGCATATGTAGTATGTTCCCATTTAATGAAAAAAGAACTCGATTTTCTGCACGCAAAGTTGTTCAAAATTAACTTGTTATTTGAGCAGTAAGTTTCGTGTTTTGAAAATAGCTTGTTTTGGCAAACTTTGAAATCTTTAAGAAAAAATGATTTTGTCCCTTTTATTAATAAATATATCTGAACACATCAAGATAAGGTCAAAGTTGAAAAATATACCAAGTATCCAGGAGAGTTTCGGTTTCATTGTGATATCAAACCCGAAATAGTGAGTTGTAGGTACGAGGCTATGGTACCGAAAAGCATTTGTCATGGATAATAAATTTAATGGGTTTTCATAGGGTCAAGGCTTGAGACGTATCTTCCGCTAGCTTTTTCTTTCCCAAATTACTTTGAAGCTTTTAATCTCCAATGGTGTCTCTCCGTCTCCAAAGGAAGACCACTAGTTTTCCATTACACGTTGTGGAAAGTAGTAGTAATTGAACTCAACGGTTATTTTGTTAATAACCCGTCCCTTCTACTCTATTTATTGACTCGACTTAATCGGACTTTCTCATGAACACGATTTGACACATGGCTCAGAAGAACGAAAAACAACTTGCAGCTTATCAAAACTAATTTTATAAGCGCAGTAACAGCAATATCCCACTTTCTCAAGTAATATCCCATTATCTCCCTAGGGTTCGAAAATCCAGTCTCTTTTTCTCACATTGAGGTAATTTTCACACTCTTTTGTTTGCGAAACAATGGATCTACCCACTCACTCAATGGTGCAACAATGCTCACACCATGAGTGAACGAACCACGGAGCACTCAAAATCCTACCATCCATCGTATTCGATTTCTCTTACCCGCTTGAGTTCCATGTCCTCGCCAAGCATTGGGGTCTCGTCTACTTCGTCATCCTCATTTTCGTCCTCATTCGAGTTGGTAAAGACCGAATTGTCCAGAGTAAAAGCCATTCCTCTATGACCAAATTGACCTCCAGATGAGGCTCTGGCTCCCGCAGCTGCGGCTTCAGCCGCAGCTGCAGCTTGCTCCATCGTGAAACCCAATTTCTGTCTCCTCCACATGTAGTTCACCACGGTAAACTCAATGAGAGCGGCAAATATGAAGGCCGTACATGCACCCATCCACACGTCGATGGCCTTTTAGGCAAATCAAAGAGTGGATACGCACCATAAGTACACGTATCATCATTTATTGGTCTCTTTTGATCTCATTTATGAGCTTACCTTTACGTATGAGACTTGGGGAGTTTCGGCGTTAAGGCCTAGAGGACAATAAGATATCATTTTATGGCGGGGGACCCAGTTAATGAGAGAGGTCCTTTCTTAATTAGAACTTGCCCGCTGATTTGCTGGACACCGTAAGAAGTGTGGTGACTCCTAAAGTGGTCCGACCAGGTACTGCATCCACGTCCATCCAAAAAGAGACCCAAGATATGACCACAATCAGAATGGTGGGTATGTACGACTGGACCATATGAAATCCAACCGAGCGAGAAAGGTGGAACTTGGCAACGAGACAACTGTAATTTCCTACACACGAAAACAAGAATGAAGAAGAAGAAGAACGATGTGGAGAACGATGAGTAGAAAGAGGAGGAGGAGGAGGTTGCTCATCTTTCTTTGTGACCACGAGCGACATGGCCAAATCTGCATACCTATTAGAGACAGTTCCTCACAATGGTCCGTGACGACCTGTTCCATTGTGAATTGGGGCATTTTGAGATCCGAGCTCAGGTCCACAGGGTTCTCCTTGTTCCATGCGAGTAAGAGCTCGCGTGTGGTTTTTGAGACTTCAAAAAATATGAACGAATTGAGATTTCATTGGGGACACTATTAGATCGATTGGAGCAAACACCATCGTTTCAGGAGAAAGACGTGCGAAAGAGGGACGAATATTTTCAATAGGAAAAGACATCAAATTTACGTTCTGGGGGCCAATACCAATGAAAAGAGGTGGGAATTGATGAGGGGAAAAGATCTTGCGTCGTTCAAAAGGGCTTCAACGTAAATGCAGGCTTTTGAAAGGGGTCTAAAAATCGTCCAAGGAGCTACATCTTCCTATGCTAGAAAACTTGGGAATCGCCAACGTGCTAAAAGCTGTGCTCATTTGTCGTTGGAATCTCAAAGGCACTGGCCTAACAAAGCAAGTCTCCTTCTGATCTTATAATGCCTAAAGAAGCTTTTTTTCGAAGAATTTATGAAAGCCCAGATGACAAACATTCTCGAATTGGCTCTCTTGTAACGGAAAGATCTCTAAAACGGGATTGCAAATACAAGCACATTTTTCGTTAGCTTGTGGGTGGGCAAGTTTAGGGTTAGGCAGGATCATCTTTCAACCTGGCTCTTCATACTTTTTCATATCATTACATCAACTTACATGAGGCAATTTCCATAGTACACACTTGGACGTCCAACGGGTACTTATTCAATTCCATCATGCACGAAAATTTCATCTTCAGCCTGAAAGGAATATCAAGTATACTGTAGTAACATTTCCCAATGCCTTTCATCTGAAAATGAGTTGTCATTTTCTGGTCCCTGTACTAGCACGTCACCTACCGGAGCATGTAAAGAATTTGTCCATTCGGCTTTATTCTTAATAACACGTTGGGGACAGTCACATATTGAAATTCGCCCTCCTTGGCATTTGGGAAGTAGACCTCGGGCTTCCAGATGGCTTGAACCAATTTGGGATCGTTCAAATCCAGGGCCTCTGCTATTGCCTTGTGGTTGAGTCGAGGATCCTCCCAATGTTGGCGAAGATACAAATCGACTTGGTAATCCTAGAACGAATCGAATCTGAAGATGTTTCCAATTGGGTGACGGACGACACCATGCCAGATTGGGGAGAATATAAAAGGATAGGACGGAAACCCTCCATCTCACTCAACAAAGATTAATTAGATTAACCATCATGGATTGTGGCTCTTATCTCTATTTGTTCTCGCCTCGGATTGTTTTCGAGACTATCCACTTCACAAGCAGAGGAGATAGCTTGAATACGTACGCCTTAATCGACATTGGCGAGATCTTTCGCTTTGGCCGATTGGACTATTGGGTCAGAACAAACATCGAAGCTCAAGGAGCTGTGATGATGAACAATGGATGCAAAGCCGGAAGGGTTCTGGATTTCTAATTTACTCCCAATTCGAATCTACCGATCAGATTTTTCTTCATGTGACTGACGAGCTTTCTCGGCAAGCATACTTGCCTAGTATGCTCTTCGTGCAGGCCGTTCATTACTTAATTACAAGGTACTAGTTAGTCTCAATTGCACATTAGAAGATGTCTGACCGTATTTCCAGTGCGAGTCTTTGGACAAAATATCACACTTTTTCGCGTCAACTTTTGCTGAAAGTTTTGAATGGGGCTCTTGGCAACAGTTTCTAATATCAGTATTCTTAGAGTGTCAATTAATGGAACGAAAGAAGTATCAGCTTTTAGGATTGGTAAAACGGAGATGGATTTGCAGAGATTTGTCACAAAATCTCCAAAAAATTCCCACATCTCCAAAATAAAGTCTTTTTTACGTTTCTACCATTAAAAATATTAAAATGAGGAAACGAAATTAGGGTAAGGTTAACCCTTTAGAAAATAAAAGGTTAAATAAAAGTTCAAATTTTAACATCCCAATTCTCATCATAAGATGATATGATTTTTTTAAGTTAGCAAAAGATTTAGCAAAATTCAAATTTACTTGTTTCAAAGATATATCTTATATTTAAGGAATGGTCTTTTTGCTATACAGATGTTAAATTTCGTTTCCTTGTGTGCTGAATACGTGGCGCTTGAGGCAGTCATTTTGAAAGAATTCAACTTGTCTGAACACATTAACCCTAAAGATTTTCAAGGTCTTATGATCTTCTTAGGATTCACACGAATGACAAATTGAATCCCTTTTTTGTGGATGGTGTTAGTCAAATCTGTACTTTTGTGTATTCGAAAATATCCAAGATTGCTTAGTAATTTGTTGTTTATCTCAAAACACTGTCATCTCTTCATCCATCGTGGTAGCAATAACAAGACCATGCATGCATCGAGTTCCTTCTTTTCCTTTAATGCTGAACTCGCTCCAAGGTTATTTTTTTCATCGTCTTTCTCTTTAAGTGCATTTTGACGTAACGTGATATCTTGAATAGCCATAACTTTTAGCCATAACGAGTAACTCAAAGGACAAATGTGACCTGGATTTAGGTCGAAATTCCTCAAGTTGAACTGAATTAGCCCTCAAATGGCATAAGAGCCAATCTTGAGTTCGTCATACCCTGCTTGTTGTCGTATGCATGCACATGTGAAGGGCAAATTAGAAATGCAAGTCAAGGGTTCATGCATCATTCCGGCACGAACTTCCTTACCATGGTTTTCTCGCTAATTGATCCAAAGCTCCGGATAAATAACTCGCACCCAACCTCAGTTGGTCGACCTATGAACACAACCGTTAATTCAGATTAGATAGGCTTTGAAGGAGAGCGAACGAATATCTTTCCAATTTCCAACAGAAAAAGCTTGTGGATCAAACCTATTTTGTTGGTCGGTGTGGCTCTTCGATCGTAAGCCCTCAGTAATTGATCGATGATTTTCAGATCGGACAATCGATCTTGACCAAATCTAGGAATAGAACAGACTGATACTTGAAACCGAAAGCATACCGCAAAATGCATGGACAAAGCCTGCATGCAAGTAACATTATTACGTTGTCTCAGATTTGATTTCCGGTGGGACTGAAGCAGCTGTTGAGTTGAGATTTACAACTTCCGAGGACGAACTGTCATCACTAGACACAAAAACGCATTATATCTTGACGTCATAAAAAAGTAGGAACATGCTCTTACTCTAAAACGTCTTCTTTGGATCCCGGTGATTGGGGTAGGATGACATCGCGTTTGACCCTTTCCGCAGTGCTCAAAACGATGTGAGTGGAAAGGAGCTCCGAGACACAAGTGCTCCATATGCACAATTGCAGCAAAAGGTTTGTCATCGTTTGGAGCGAATTCTTCAATTCATGACAAGACGAGCGAAAACATCCGACAGTCGATTTAAAAGTCCAGAAGCACTTGATCACGGCTCATCATTCACCTTCCAAACAAATACCAAAGCATAACGCTATGTTTCTAACGCATGGTTTTCGCGATGATCCATCTCCGTCCACTGAGGACTCTTTGGAAAAGGGAACAGAGGTGTGTGTTCGTATGTAGCCAAGTTTACCCTACGCTCTTTTTCGGTGAGTGAGCGTGGCTCCCGCCCTTTTTTACCCGCGGGTTTTGCGCTTCTTCCCCTCGTTGAATTTCCATGTCTGGACTTTCTCGGTGGTTGGTTGGTTAAGTGAGTAAAAGTGGTTGAGTGTGTGAGTGGGTGGATGGATGGATGGCTGAAGCTTGATTTTCTCCGCATATTCTTTTACGAGGGGGGCAAATTTGGGATCCAAGGAAAAGGGAATTAATGCAAATGAGAAGGAACATAAGGGCTGCCATTTGGTTATGTGATATTTCCCCGAAATATTTGATGTTTGCGATTGGTTTAGAGAACTGGAAGAGAAATCCACTGAAACTTGTTTGTTTGACGCCCTTTTCAAACACCGTAGACAGATCTCGAACTTTCCGCCTGTCTCCAAGGATCTGTTGGCATGTTTTTTCAACCAGGATTTAGCCTGTCCTTCAAAGTTAGTTGCTTGGGATCATGATGCCCTTGGCTTCAACGGGACTTGCTATGCCTTCCAAGCATGGAGAATGCTAAGCAGTAGTTACGCGGCTTTTACTCTGGACTCCAACCCAACCCAATGATTGAAGTAACATTAGTCAACGACCATTTTTGTGGTTTTCTACCTGTTGGCTTTCAAAAACGATTAGGAAGCTCTTCCCTTTCTTCCATCCGAGTTCGGTGAGTTGAAAAAGAAAATCAATAGTTGAAGAGGCATCCAAGCACTCTGCATTCTCATATCAATTTTCTTGAAAGTGCCATTCGATTAAAGCTCGGCCACTTCAGCTACTTGGAACTGATTGAACAATTTGATAGAGTGGTGATTGAAAATATCACTTTCCTCAAAATTTGAAACCATATTTCTTATCAACTGTTATTTGTTTAATAATCCACATCCACAGATGGGAAACCATTCTAGGACCGGACTCGAAATTGCATGCCGGAAAAACTGGACGATTTGATGGATGGCTTCGCTAGTCGGTCGGGGTTTAAAACTCTGACTCAAACATCCGAAAAGAAGTTTAAAAGAGAATTTCTAAAAATGAGCATCTGTGAATGTTTTTGTTTTAGTTTTTTTTGGACGAAGTAAATCTTTTTTGTTCAAACGAGTTTCAGTGAAGGAAATTCGAGTATGTTCGATCGTTTCCTTCAATTCAACTTTGTGCAAATTGAAGGTCAAAAAGATTTGTTTCGTCGCCTCAGAAGAAAAGAAGCCTTCTTGGCTTAAATTTTGACATTCACGAAATAATGCCAACATACACGTGGCCAACAAAGTCCAAGAACCACGTTGAATACCCTGCAGCGTCCGACAACTTTGAGTGAAAAACTCCCTTGGAACGCTTAGATGAGTTTGGTACTTTAGGTCGATGTAAAAGAAAGATGCGCCATCATCGAGAAGGTCAACAAGATGTTTATCTAAATGAAAAAAGGTTTTTGTGAGAACGACCGTCATCAACCAAGCAAGCAAGATCTTTCGACAGAATCGGACAAGTAACGGCGGATACCACACAAGCTGCGAGGGGTGCAACTTTTAATTTGACTTCTTAATGAGACGTTACAACCTAACAACAACAACAACAATAATAACAACAACAACAACAACAACAACAACAACAACAACAGCACCTTAACATTCCTGTCCAGCACTCTTACTAGAAGCACTCTTATGACTAAACATACCCGCACATACTGTTTATCATGAGATTCTGCAATTTGATAAAAACACATGACTGTGTGTGCATCATCAAGGTGTATTACAACATTAGGCCAATTTCAAGAATCATAACTTATAGCTAAATGGCGTGAAGTTATGTCAGAGCAAAAAAAAACTTGTTTCACAGAAAAAGGCATTTTTGAGAGAAAAAACATCATTTTTCGTTAAACACCACAGATTTTGGTCTTTTTGGGGCTATTTTTTCCAAAATTATATATAATTTGACAAAAAAGTATCAGTTTAGGTTGAGTTAAGGCTAGAGGTTAGTCTTTCCGTATTTATTTGATTCAAAATATGAAACTTCTCATCACGACAATAAGCAACCGATAGTTGTTTCAACTTCAATAAATAATGCAATATCATAGACAATATTTACTTGAATCTTTTTCTCAAGTTAACCTTCAAAAGAAAATCTAGAAATCTAACTATTGACATTAACATTGAGTCTTGCTTGGTTTTTAGAATTAGCTTATCCGATCCAGTGTTGATAATTTGATGATCAAAATGTTGCAAAATTTAGTTGCTTTGAGAATGGCTTTCAGACCTTACGTGAATTACTTTTGAAAATTCTGTTTGACAAGAACCTGTTCATGATCAAAAAGGGATTTTTAAAGGTAAAATTCTATAAAGGCAAAATTAAAGGCAGTATTTAGCTATTGAAAAACCACTTATTTCCAACTTAATATTACCAAACGCTGGTACTTCCCAGGCCAATTGTTAATTGGCTTGTGCCTTCTTGTGGTCAATTGTAAAATAAGCTGTGATAATGTGCTAATCAAATCAGTTCTATAAATGTGCCAGGGGGCTCCAGATATTTTCCCGCCCCCAGATATTTTCCCGCCCCCAGATATCTTCCTGCCCCCAGATATTTTCCCGCCCCCAGATATTTTCCCGCCCTTTACCTAAAACCATTTCAGTTCCCGACTTTTCCATCACGGGAGGGCCTAGAAGTCCGTCCTTTTTTTCGATCCCATGCCCACAAATTTTATCTTAAATTGACCATGTGCTCTTCCTTTTTGAGTTTAAGAGCCTATTTCAATTTGTCCCAATCGTACTTTGGCAGCACCTGGTTTTTTTTTTTTTTAATCTTTATTGCGAGGACTTGCCTCATTGGATTGTTACATGTACATTTTTGTTTCACAATTTTGACCATTTAGACGGGGGCCCATCCCATTCTGGGTTTGGTGAGGGTGCCATTCGAGGCATCAATCCACTAGACAGAATTGGAGTTTGGTGGTGGTTGTGTTGGTGGGGGGAGACTTGGGATCGAACCCATGAACCCGAGAACTACTCGGTCGCGCGTTAATCAACTGCCCTACAACCATCTCCCTCCCCTGGAACTTTGAAGCATATTAGCAAACTCAAACTGGATAGTTTGAATGATAGAATGTGCTAGCTTTCGAGTGAAAAAAAACAAACAAAAGCTTGTTTTGAAGAAAAAGAAGGACAAAATAAAGATTGAATGTCAGATTGACTGTCCTACATATGGTGGGCACTTTCGCCATTTTCATAATTGTCTTATTTCATAACTGTGTGTACAAATATGCAGTGATACTTAAAGCATTGCAAATATACATACAAAAAGCATTTTATCCTTGCTGCAACAAGCGACTTACCTACGTACTTTGGTGTTGGTTGAATACGTTGCGTGGGAAATTGTGCATTAATGGGTCGGCGGCCCAAGTGTAGACCCCTTAACGCTGTCATAACTCTTGTAGTTTTCGACTGATCTTTTTCAACTTTACTTTTTAAGAATCCTGAAGTGTTAAGGAATACAAGTCGTTTTGTACATATCCCTGTAGGAGCCCTTGAGCATGGGTATGATCATGACATCGATGAAGTAATTGGGACAGTTGGCACAGAGCCTTGCATTTGTCCCTCAAGAGGAGGAGGGCAGAATTTTGGGTTGGAGTCCATTGTTTGGTATCCCAACATGTCTCACTTTTAAGGATGGGCCAAAAAAGAAAGTCTATGAGCCTCAATTAGACCTGAAACAGACACTGGTTATGTACTAAAAACGGCAAAATCCACGCTTGAACCGCCGACCCTGTAATGGGTCGGTTGGCATGACTTCCATCTCGGCATCTTCCACTCGATTTTCAATGACCTTCAGTACATTCTTGCAAGATGTGTGTCCCCCTTTTTATGAAAGGGTACAACGGGTACAACCGTTCGGAGGGTAGTAAATAAAAACCATTGGTGGTTGGTGTTTAATCTCACAGGCATTTCACAAGTTGTCGACGACGGCAAAACACTCACCACCTTCAAATTTGAGTCGTTTCACAAATCACAAATATTCTGGAAAATTTTGATTCCTCCCCTCCAACCTATTGTTTGCATTTTCCGAGACACAGACGAAGTATGACGATTGCCATTTAATAATCGCTGCCTGAGAATCGTAAAGGGGACTTCACAAAAATGGGCATTATTCTTATGCAGCAAGAACAATTCTCACTCCCAATAAAGCTGACAATCAGTGAAGCCAAGAAAGCTTCTAAAAGTCAATGATATACATTTTTTAATTAGTGTTAACATTACTAAGTGTCGTAGCTACGGTATTATTTTAGAACGTTGAAGAAGATGCAGAGCTTACTGAATCGTCATACTCATTAGGTTAGCACGGTTATAATGAGGAGACCTGATTTTTAAACTTACCCAATCCCCCACATTCATCACATTTGACAGAGAATTTTAAGACTAGTCAAGGACTAGTTCATAAAAGGGACGTCGACGTCAAGCTCAATAACTGGAGATTAAAGGAGGAGATTAAACGTTTTGTAGCTCCATGTTTTTGTGTTTTTTTTTTTGGGGGGGGGGGGGTTACTCGGATACTCGCTTCAATACCGCTACAAGGAATGGGTAATCATTGATATAGTTTCAATAATTAATGTTGATATGAAATTTGATCTACCATTGAGTTACTGTTGGCAGATCTATACAACCCTTGTAAAGTGGGTTGGTCAGGAATAGTTTCTAAAAATTTGTCCAATCCTGCCTTAAATGCTGTTAGAGGGTCAGCTCCTACATATTCCCGACGAAGACTAATGGGTAACAAATTGAACAATAAGGGAGCCCGATAAAGAAAATAGGAGGACTTCATTGTTCGAACTAGCCTTTCGTTTCATGTTTCTGCGGAAACATGGCATTTTTAAATAGATTTAGGAAGCATCTTAATTTTTTAGTCTTGCAAGAGAGTAATTTTTGATACTATGTTTTTGCGGTCAACAACTCTTTGATTATTTTTGTTGAGAAAATGCAAAATTTTGAATTTTACACTACAATCACCAATTTGGGGTTCCCTAACATGCGTTGGTCTTGTGTGATTAGGCATTCGCCTGCCGATTTGCAACTCAATCAAAGGTCTGTGTGAGAAATGAATGGGCTTTCAAATTTCAGACGAGAGCATGCGGCGCAACAAGATTGAGCCAGTTCTCTGCTTGAAAGGTCTTGCAAAAATCAGTGATTCATTTTCTCTCTCCTGAGTTTCTATGGCTCAAACCCTTTATCCAGACCACCGATTGAGCTGAAAATTAAGACACGTAGTCAATCAATGGCAAACCTAGGCTGTCGCAATCAATCCGCTCAAGTCAATCTTTCTAATTTTCATGCTGGCTGCGACGTCTTCTATTAACGAGATTCTTGGATTTTTCACGCATAACTAACCTCTTATTGAAATTGGATTTATGCCCAAACAAGCTTGCAAGGGGCGGAAAACGACATTGAACGTGAGCAAATCTGACGAAAGCAAGCTGTAGATTGAATGCGTCATTTCGAATTTGGATTTCAACTTTCAAAGTAATCGGTAAATTTTTAATCAGATTTATTGAAGTTGCTTTGCTCGATGTAAAAAATATCACTACAAGGGAGGGTGCAATTACGCGTACCTATTCAATGGGCGTTAAAATGAGTTGTAACCTTGAAAATCTGCATACTTATTTTCGCTGGTTTAATGTTAGCTCTTGGGGCGGCACGTTATTAGCATCGGTTTTATTGTGGTTACGGATTAATTTTATTCGCAAATCATACTGCACACAACAAACCAAGTAAGCGGCGATTCGCCTCAAAAAAATATTTACTCATAATCAAAATCGAGGTCGCTCGGTCGAGGCAAAACCATTGGTGGTGGTGAAGGAATCTCCTCGATCGGCGAATAAGGCCCGATGAATGGATTCCATTTCGGGCCGAGGCACCCTCGATAAGGAGGACACATTCTGATGTTGGCGATAAGGATGAGAGGAATTTGTTGTCAGGGTTGAGGAAGAGAAGGGCTTGATATCGGCCGAATTCGTCGAGCTGCAAAGACAATAAGTTATGAAACTCGGGATGAGTGAAGTTGTAACTTCTTCCACGAACAATCGCTCTTCCTAACCAAGGACTCAACAGATACAAAAGGTCGAGCAGGTTCAAAGATATTTAACTAGGAACATCACGGGAATGAGAGAGCTCTCATTTTGGGAGAGGCTCCAAAAGTTAGGGCTGTACAGTACTCAGAGAAGGTATGAAAGGTATCTGATATTGTAATTCTTCAAGAGCATTCATGGGCTCTGTCGTAACCCAGGATTTGAGATCAGTTGTAGCGATCATAGATGTTTTACCAGCGCTCTTAGAGCACCTCCAAATCCCAAGGAATTCAGGCTAGTTTGAACAATGAAGTGCTCCTCTCTTCTTTATTGGGCTCTTTCATTGTTCAATTTGTTGCCTATTTGCCTTCGTCGGGAATATGTAGGAGCTGATTCTAATAGCATTTAAGGCAGGATTGGACAAATTTTTAAATCTTTCCCTGATCAACCCAGCGTTCAAGGGTTGTATAGATCTGCCAACAGTAACTTGTTGGTAGACCAAATTTCATAAAAATGTTAATTTTATATTTTTATTTTATGCAGTAACGCAAGTGATTAATTAACTTGAAATTTGATAAACAAAAAAGTGTCCGGTCCAGTGCGGTGATATGTTTCGATTCGATTACCCCAAAAAGGTCATTGCTATTGTAGAACTTGCACAGATTGAAAACAGGGTGTTACCTGAAATTACCTTCCAATAAGGTGACATTTCATGGCCTTGCCATCGAGTTGTCGGTTGTGGTAGATTTCGACAGCCTTAATGGCATCAGATCGATTAACGAAGACCACTTCGGCTGTGCCTGACTCCACAATTTTGGAGCGTTTCAGCGGTCCAATGTCGCCGAATAGCTCGAGGATATCTTCTTGACTGACGGTGGATTGCAAGTTGGAAACCACAATCTTGGCTCCTTGCAACGGACTTACTCCGACCTCGAGACGATCCACCATGGTGCGTGGATTACGATCGTAACGATCCTCGTTCTAGAAAATGAATGGCCATGGGCAGTGCATCTCGCGGGAAAAAAAGAACCGGGGTAAATTCAACCCCATGATTTTATTACCTTCATTAGCCGTCGCTGGTACATCTCATCTTCGCGTTGGGAGTCCATCCGATTGGGGTCGTCGTAATCGTTGTACCGCGCCCGATTGTGAACCAAGCTACGATAACGATTTTCTCGCTCATCCTCATAATCCATGGCCAAAGGTGAACGCGAACGCTGAAAAGTGATTGAATATAAATGTTTGTTACAAATTAGAGTCCCACACCAAATTTGGAATCATGCATGACACATTACGTTTGTTATGAAATTGTACAATTACCAATTGAAGAAAACAGTTCGAAGTATGCTCATGCAAAGTATATTTGAATTTGATTGACTTTTGGTAAAACTATGGTTTTGTTTTCAAGAGCGACTCTCCCACTCAAGGTACGGACGCTCTATTCTCGAAAAACATCCTCACTTTGAGCGCCCATTAGAAGGACCAATATTGTCATAATTCATTAGCCGACTAAAACAAGTGTTAGACATACACCTCTACTTTTCAAGTAAATTCAACCTCAACTTAAATTCATCGTCTCCTATTGTCACAATTTTCCATTGAAGATTTAGGGACTCTGATTTAAAACAACCCTGTATAGTCATGGGGCCCATTCTGGGGTTTATTACAGTTCAAATTAGGCACGTCATGTATCTGAAACACGGAAAAAGCCATCAGGAGGAATCTTACCGGTCGACGTCGATCCATGCGGTGTTCCATGCGGTCCATTCGGTGTGGATCCATCCCGGACGGGGGATAACGCCCGGCACCGCCTCGACCGGGCGGGTGGGCGTGGCGAATGCTCTGTTTGATGGTTCGCTTGAGAATCACGGGATCGACGTGCGTGTTCATTAACTCGGCTAAAATGGGAGTTCGCATTTAAGGTTCGTCGTCTTCATCCCGTCGCGAATGATCTCCGTACACACCACGACTTGGCTCACACTCATCGTTATATCAATATCACTTACCATCCAATTTGTCGGCTTGCGACATGTGGCCGCGAATGGTGCGCGACAAAGGCTTAAGGGTCTGCGCGGCATTAGCCGCGGCCTGCGTGGGTAAGGCTCGGCCACCGCGGGCGGCGGCCTTTACCGCGCCACTCTTGGCGGCGGCCCCATTAGTCTGAGTCGATAATCGAATGGCTCCGCCGCGTCCCACGCGCCGATTGATGCCCCCGGTCGTTCCGGCGCCACCCACGCGTTTTACGGCCTTATTAAGACCGGCCCGAGCAGCCGGAGCCATGGCTCCGGTGGCGGCCTTGACGGCGGCCGCTTGAGCCTGAGCTCGGGCCTTGCGTTGCGTGGTGAGGACGACTTGCCCGCGGACGGTCTGCGTGATGGTGACGGCGCCGTTGCGCGTCTTCTTCTCGTCGAGTTTGCCCCGTTTGAGGTTGCGGATTTTCTTGAGCTTTTGGCGGGCGTCTTGCGTTTTGGCCAGGGACGCCAGGCGATCACGGGCGTCGCGCATCTCGGAGCGATGCTTGGAAATCAGTTTCAGGCGCGCGTCTCGCACGCCCGGGCTGGTCCGCTGGAGTCCGCCTCGACCGACACGCCCCCCGGCACCGGCCAGCGCGGGCTGGAATTGGGCTTTGACCATGCTGGCACGGACGTCGGAAAATGTAAGCGGGACTGAGGCAGTGGGCGGGTCACGGCGACGGACTGAAGCGGGGAGACGGGGACGGAGGGATTGAGGGACCCGCGCGAATGAGTGGCACTAGATTGGGAGGTTGGATGTCGATTACCTCATCGGCAGTGCCGCACTTCGGAGTCGACAGGCGCACAGCCCAGGCACAGCCTACTTACCTAGCTAGCTGACGAGCTAACCCACTGCTCTTGCCAACTGGCCCCAAACGAAACGACAGCCAAACGGGACCGTCGAACCGACTCACTCGCTCAGTAAATCAGCTCTGCCAAATGGAGCTGGATTTAATTCGACACTCTATGTGCAACTGTGTACGGTTGGTAAAAAAAATATAATATGGCATATAGAGTACAATCTGAAATTATAATACTAAATTGGGACTGGTTGACAAATTTTAGCCATTTTTTGACTGTAGGCGTGGAAATGGAACCCGTTTATGTGGAAGGTAAATGTCTCACATGAACCATAATTAAACTGTAATTTCAACGAATTTTTCGGCGTTTTACCGAGGGTTGAACACCACTCATAACACCTTTCCCATATGACGGACATTCAGCTCACACTAAATCGTGACTTCTTGGCGGCCCAGGGAAAATTGAAAACCCATCCCAATGGCAGTCCTGAGCAAGACGGCCCGGGCGCTTTTGCCCTTACCATGGCTATACTTCCTGCCCTTACCCACCGTGACCGGACATGGAACGAGTAGTGTGACGGATTTTCATGTCGAAAAAAAATCGTTATCGAAACTTGTATTTTGACAGTTTGGCTAGGCTTGAAAAAAGACAGTAAAATACTCTTAACGAATATCTCTCGACTATTGACTCATAATTTCTCCATGATACAACCCAATATATCACCGCTTCAAGTTATCCTTTCTTCAAAAATATAAATCGAATTTGTCAAATTACAAGTCAACAACATTCAACGATCAAACTAACCTAACAATAATTCTATTTACAAAGAGCGTATACTTTGATGTTTTCACGAGTGAAATATGTTTCAAAAACAATACACATCCATTTAGAAGTAATTGGCGCAAAGACATTTCGGCACACTTTCAACACGATGTCGTGTAACAGTGTCTCCATTTCACACTTGTGTTACTACTTTGCATGATCCTTTGTTACTGATCAAATGTCCATTTTTCTCGTAAACATACGGCCCAGCCAAGAACAAAATATGAAGGCTCTGAAGATTAATTGAGCAGCTAAGCTTCAAGTTTTTTGCCATCAATTTGATGCAGGAATATATAATTCATGGCATAGCACACACCTAAGCCATAATATTTTTATCGGTTAGGAACTAACAGAGATTTTGGTCAGCAGATTGGCTTGAGTTGACCTTTCACAACCAAAAGTAAACAAGCAAAAGGCAGTCGAGTTTGAAGAAAAACTGCTATATTAAGACACTAAAACTGTTTTTAATGTGAAGAATACTGTCATTATGGCATAGAAACAATTTAAAAACTAAACAAATTCAGAAGCTTTTGGTTTTTACTCGGCCCTTTAAGTATTGTTAAAGAACCATGTTGCAAAAAAAGTGGTAAGTGATTCTTCGCTATCATTGCTTTGAACAAGCAAACTTGTCTTAAAAATATGAGAGAAAAAATGAAATTCTCAAGCATATGCCATGTAATTGAAGTCAATTGCATTTCATGACACTGTCATTGCAATTGACGACATTTTTGACGAAGTAATCAAAATTTTTGTTTTCTTTTTTTGAACCTCAAGTCTCTTGAGAAGCTCAATCAGCTGACCGTTTGGAGACTCCAGCGGGCCTGGGAAAAATTGACAACCCTGAAGACATTGGCATCATATGGCATGGACAAGGTGACCAAATTTGGCTCTTTAGAGCTAAATTTAGCTCCTTTTCCCGATATTTTGGAAATTGAGCTCGAAATTGGAAACATTTTCCAATTGGAAAAATTTTGGCTCTTTTAGGTCCTTTTCAATTTTTTGCTCTTTTTCTAAAGACTTTTGGGATTTTTGGCTCCTTTTCACAATTTTCCAAGTTGCCTGATTTTCTACCCCAACCAAATGAGTTTTCTTTCAAAATTGGTTATTTTGAAAATACGTAGGAATTTCAAAACAATCAACCCACTGCTTTGTAGCTTTTGGCTAGTCTTTCATATTCTCCTTTGACGTACAGGTTCAGGCTAAAAATGGACGATTGTAGGTGAACTTGTTTGGTGGGAAAACTAGGTATGCTTTGAACTATTCTAACTGACAAAGAGCTCATTCAATCAATTTGAAATCAAGCATGCAAGCTTTGAATTACCAGCAACAAATTGGTTTAATTTGATTTTTCTCTGGCTAGTCAAGAAGTTGAAGAACAGCTTCAATGCCAATGGTAGCAGTGTCCAGGTCTTTCTTGATCTTGCTCTATCTACAACCTGAAAAAAACCAACATTACAGTGGAACCCTATTTTCTTGGCACTTTCTTAGTAAGAAATAAAGAGAAAAGCATTAAAACCATTTTTTTTCAAGTCTAGAAGGGCCCTGTCAATCATTTTTGGTCCAAAAATATGAAAATATTAGTGGTTTTGGCG
The DNA here is from genome assembly GCA_010645155.1 of Tigriopus japonicus. Lineage (NCBI taxonomy): Eukaryota > Metazoa > Arthropoda > Copepoda > Harpacticoida > Harpacticidae > Tigriopus > Tigriopus japonicus. The sequence continues at coordinate 499,221 of JAAGOF010000064.1, read as the reverse complement.
TTTTTAGATTTTGCTCTTTTCAGCTCTTTTTCCAAGAAAAGTTAACTCTTTTAGCTCCAAAATTTGCGTGTTAACTAAGATTTTTAGCTCTTTTTGATCTTCAACCGTTGGTTACGCTGAGCACGGATGATCTCGGTCTGCCGTGGACACTGGAGGACACACTACTATACTACTGTAGTGTGTTGTGCGCTAATAATAAGACGACTTTGGCCAAAGAGAGAGTGAGCAAGATGTCGGTGAATTGTTCATGAATCGGCTCCACCATCAGCACCACTTTAACTCTCGATCCAACTTCAAAGCCAGTGTTGACTAAAGTAAGTGTCACTCACTATCGATGGGCTCGCCACCCGCCATTGGGTGGCTGGTTTGAACCCGCTGGACGTCCATTCATCCGTCCCGGAGCGACTTTCCGGATCATAATAATTCATAAGTCATCAATCTTCCAACGCATCGCGTTCTCCATGCGATTTGAGACGGCAGTGATGTGCGACCGAGGCTTTTGGAACAAAGTCCGTCCACCAAAAGCGGAGTCGCTCATCAGGGGAAAAACGTCAAGGGGGAAACCGTAAAATTGGTCGGAACCTGAAGTCGAGCTCGAGCAGACAGATGCTATGACTGGCAGACCCCCTCACCTCGTACCTCCCCCCACCCCCTGGCCTTACTTAAAGAGGCCTTGGCTCCCCCTCGACGATGCCGTGACCCTGAGTCTTAAAACCCGTGTTCCACGTGTGGGTTCGATATTTGCCCTATTTTTCATCCCAAAGCCGTTGTCTTGTGATATGTCGGTTTGATGGCGACTTTGCCGATGAGCAGATGCTTCCATCCTTGGAATTTCTTTTGAAACTAACCGAACATCACTTCTAAACCTGACGTTGCAACTGATTCTTGAGACTTGTAAATGCTTCTTCACAATTGTACCCAATCAGAAAAAAATACGTTTGCACAAGAATCGATGGAGAACAACGTCGATTTGTAAATTTGCGGCTGTGGCATCCTTTCGGATGATTGCTGACACAATTATTCATTCCCCTCATTAACTTTGATGTTGTCTATCAGTAGTGTCGCATAAATTTGATGCGAGATATTTCCGATGTTAGCGTTGTCGATCAGAGAATCGAGGATTAAGTTAGGCTTATAAAATTGCGTTCTAACAAAAGGCTTTCCTAAATCGTCAGAATTGTTGGCTCGGGATCACATCAGTATCCGACGTTGATTAGCCTGATGTGATCTCACTTTTCTGCTGGAACTTATACCTTCCACAGAAATCTCAGCTGAACATGCACCATTTTCTGTTTCACGTTGTACTCGCTCCCTTTTCATCTCTCTCTCTCTGCCATGAAAATGGCCTACTAATCAGGGCCAAAGTGCAGAGGGTGGTCGATCTTTATAATCCCAACGTGAAACAGTGGCATTTAGGGTTCTTACGAAAGCCTTTTCTCTCGTTCTAGGTTCAAAACCCACGAGCCTACCTTCTAAAAGAGCTGTCTGCCAATCATTAGTTTACTGAATCAAATATTTGACATCAGTACTCAGCATGTCTAGGCACCAATATCCTCAATGGAGCTACGGTTACACCTTGGGACCACCATCCTTAGCCAACAGAGGCAATTATTCAATGTACCATCGCGGGGGTCCAGCTCCACCACACAGAGGGGGTCCTGGTCATCCCGGGCCCTTCTTTGGGGCGCCGCGTTTTGGTCCCGGTGGACGACCTCCATTTCGGGGACCCAGGCCCGTTATGCCTCCAAATGAGCCTACGCCACCATCTAGTGGAACCACTCCGACCAAAGAGAAATCCGAATCATCGGCCGAAGGAGAAGGTGCTCAAGTTGACCCTGTGGTTGTTGCTCAGGGGGGTGACGGAGGTGTGGTTCCAGAAGTCCCCAACGAAGGCGAGGCGCCCCCTAAAGACGAAGACGGGGGTGAAAAGGAGGGAGTGGAACGACCAGTGTCAGAGATCTTGAAAGGTCGAAATCCCATTATGTTTTGCAATGATCAATCGAAAATTCGGAAGCTTCATATGGATTGGGAACAAATCAGCGAGACCGGACCACCCCACGACAAAACATTTACGTGGAGTCTCAAAATGGGCGACATGAGCACTCTGGGCGTGGCTAACAGTAAGAAATTAGCCAAAAACAAAGCCGCTGAGGAGATGGCCAAGAAGTTGGATAAACTTCCACGCGTGATGAAACGAAATTTCTTTCAAGCCAATAATCAATTCTACCCCCCAGGATTCCGAATGCCTCCGCCTTGGGTGATGAACCCGAATTTCTGTCCACCCCCATTCGCTGCGAAAAAGAAAAAGACAGAAAAGGGTTCAGAACCCCAACCCGGGGAAACTTCGGGTGGAGGATCTGAGTCCAAAGCCACCACCGAGAAGTCCAAAGAGGTCATTCCGAAAGTCATTAATCCTTCACAGAACAATCCCATTTCTAAGTTATATGAGCACTGTAAGAAAGCCAAGCAGCCCGAGCCCATTTTCGAAACGATCTCCGAGAACGTCCTCGAAGCTCGGAAAACGCCCCAAGGGTTTGTGCTCAAAAAGACCGAGTTCACCATGCAATGCACGATCCAAAATAAAAAGTTCATAGGTACGGCAATGACCAAAAAGCAAGCCAAACACAATGCTGCGGCCGTTGCTTGGGCTGAGATTGGTGTCGGGGTTGGACAGGATTCGATCAATAGTCTTTTAGAGTCTCAGAGAAACAATTCGGCATGAAATCAACGAAGTTCTTGATTATACTGGCTCGTTAATTTCTGGGGATCTTTTCCCCTCATCATCTCTTAGTTCCCAATTTTTCGGTTCAAATAGCTTTTGATGTGCGGTTTTGACCCCCAAAAAGGTAAAAAATGATTCATTGATAGACTACCTATCGCTTCTTTAAGCAAGCTTTCACTCCTTCTCGATAATGGATAATTTCTGAAAGAGTGTCTCTGTGTTTGTTTTTGTATTGTGCGTGGCAACTTCCCTTTTAAATTGCGAATATGAGAGGCTTTCTATTCCAGTTTGATCGGACCCTAAAAACTTCAAGCAAAAAAAGCACGCCTAAATCTTGAAATATAAGTCTTTTTCACGCAAAAGTGGTGCTTTTTTACTAATTATATTCTTGACAAATATGTAAAGAACCTCACCTCCGGCCCCGAAGGACTCTTGCGTAGTGCTGTGTTTGAAAGAGAGTGAGAGAAATGCAGTTTGGTAATGTGATTAGCGAGTTGGATTCGGGGTCATGATATTACTCCGAAATTTTCCGGATGTTCGTCATCAGGAAGCGGGTTTTCCAGAGCCGTATAGTCTTCGGCCTTCTATCAGTGGGAGTGAATGTTGGTGAGTCACGTAATCTCACGCGAGCAAGGAATTCCGGAAAATGCGTTCGTCCTAAACTTAGTCGATTTGACGGTTGCCCGATGCGTTTTGGGTGAGGAGATGTTGAGTTGGTAGAAGACGATACCGGGGGTCTCTTAAATTTCTGACTACTACCGATAGTTGATCTTGCGATTTTGGGTTTGGCTTGAAGGGTTTTGGAGTTGTGAGGGGCGGGGAAGTAACATTTGGGTCAGATGCCGGTGCTTTCAGAAGTGGGTCCTTGCTTGAGGGATTAGCAGTGTTGGGAACGATCATTGCTTCAGTCTCTTAGTTGGGAAGGGTAAAGGTCGTATGGCCCTCTCGGTTGAGGACAAGTTGGGGCGTGCACTGGAACTTTGGTTGAAACTGGTAATGCGGAAAAAATTCCTCCAAATGATGTGAACAAATTTACAAACCAAAGATTATACATATGCTCTACCTAAGTTTTTAGCAAACTTGGATCTCTCATGTTTAAAATGATCTTGTCCAAGTGAGGCATTAAATTTCAGTAAAGATGTGACGAAATTTTAGTTTCCTTGAATTATTATTTTTTATTTTCTTAATAGCCTAATTAGTTTCATTAATAAATCCTATTATTTTAATTTCTTAATTGCAATGCATGCCTGTTCGGTTTGACCCAAATCTCGAATTCTGTGCTAGTTCGTTATATCTAGGGGAGGGGTCGGCAACCTCTTTTAGGTCAGGGCCCACCAATTTGATTTTGTGTTGTCAATGGCCCACCAAACAAGCTTTGGGCCCCACAAGTAAAGTACTAAGGATGGCTCACTGGCCCACTATTTTGTATTTTCCCCATAGCGCCTGGGCCCACTATTGACCACACTTGTGTCCACCAATGACCACCCTTGGGCCCACAAGTAGGCCGCGGCCCACCGGTTGCCGATCCCTGCATTAGGGTTTTCGTCTGCAGTTCTTCCAGACCTGTTCAAGATACTTTAAAAAAGTATCTAGATAAGATAGTTTTTCCGCTAAGTATCTAGATACAGATAGTTTAAGATACTTCTCAAAAAATGTATCTAGATAAAGATACCTGAAGATACTTTCCTGAAAAAGTATCTAGATAAAGATAGTTCAAGATAGCTTCCCGAAAATACTATCTAGATAAAATACTTCAACATACTTTTCACAAAACGTAGTTAGGTATAAGAGACTTCTAGATACTTTTTGGGAAAATGCGTAATGCATACTAAACAACGTATAATGGATGCTTTAACACAAAAGATTGAGAGAACACATTATCCACATAAAGATAGATTAAGATAGTTTTCCAAAAAAAGTATCTAGATAAAGATATTTCAAGATAGTTTGCCGAAAATATATCTAGATAAAGATACTTTATGACACTTTCCCGAAAAAAGTATCTAGATAAAGGTAAAAGATAAACTATCTTTTATCTTTTATCTAGATAAGATAATTGAACAGGTCTGAGTTCTTCCCTTTTCTGTTCCCTTTTTAGATCTGAAGGATCTTTGAAAAGTACGGTCTACCAAGAACCACTGAATTTCACTGGACTGGGAGAATAGCCCTTTTGTGGTAATCGTTTTATCACAAAAGGGCGAGTTCATTCATTACATAAGTTTGAGAAGGCACTACTTTTCTGTCCGCCGTTCGATTGAGCTGAAAATTGAAATACGTCGTCTACTGAATACAAGCCAGGTCTCGTTGGCACAAGAACGCAATTGAATTAATCCTTCTGGAAATCATAATTCTCCCTGCTAGCCTCCCGCTCCAGTTTTCAGTGCTTCTTGGGTCTGCGTTTATGGGAAACGAAGTACAGTCGAATTTCGATACAAAAACTTTTCTGTCAGCGGCAAAATGTTGCTTATATCGAGATTTTTCTTATATCGAGACTCAAGAAACTTGGCTCAAGAAACGATAAAAAATAAAAGGAAACTACCAGAGGAGTTTACCTCACCTTTATTTAACCTTATAAGCTTACTTTAATTACTACAACATCCGACAATGACTCAAAAAATTAGCTTTTAAAAAATATTTTTAGGAATTTGTTATCTAGTAATTTCTAAAAAGGACTCTGGAAGAATGCTGTTGAGCTTTTTGTTTGTGAATTGCTTTGCGAATCAATGAATCTTACAAAAATGGGAAGCAATTGTAACCCAATGATTGTTTTGACAAAAGAATGTTGGAGCAACAGTCTGTAAGTTTATTCCAATAATGAATCCCTATTCTTAGTCATGCTTCATAAAAAGTGCTCAAATCAAATATCCACTTGCCCAAGTACGTACATGACAAGCGCAATAATCTACACCAGGGGTCGGCAACCACTTTTGGGTCAAGGCCCACCAAATTTGATTACATGTTGTCAAGGAATCAGGGATCAGGGAAAACATTATACATATTCTTCATAGGAAAATTTCTCCAAAATAAGCGATTTTGATAACATAATGGCACTACAAAGAATAAATACATGAAGGAAAAATCCTGAACTTTTGCAAAAGGGTATTAATACTCACTCCAAGTAAAACCTCTACGGCCGCTACATCTGACCTCAAATCCTGGGTTGGGACAAAGCCCACAAATGCTCTTGAAGACATAATACAGTAGTAGATACCTTTCATACCTTCTATGGGTACTGTAGAGCCCTAACTTTTGGAGTATCTCCCAATATGAGAGCTCTATCCTGTGATGTTCCTAATAAAACATCTTTGGAACTGCTCGATCTATTGCAAACCTGCCGAACTCATTGGAGCCCAAATGGGTAATGCATATTCTATCTCTGGACTTGAAAGTGCGGTACATCCAGCGACATTTTTGAAATGCCTTCCCCACTTTCAACGGGATATGCTCAACTTTCCATCATCTTGGATGACAACTCCTAAATCCCTCATGGACAATACCTGCTCAATATCACAACCTCCATTGTCTTTGAGCGGAACATCTAATTTTGACGTCCCATACGTCATTGTGCGAAATTTCATACCGTTTAAAGCCATGTTACTTTTTGCAACGTAAGAGTACACTTTCTCGAAGTCCTCAACTAAACTTTTTGAGTCCTGACCACTCCTTCCACAAACTAATTTTGTGTCATCAGCATATGATGAAATACTGGTCTTTGTACTGAACTTCTGGAGAGGAGCATTAAAGAGAATAAACAGGAGCGGACCTAAAATTAAACCTTGTGGAACACCTGACTTGACATCTTATGTACATGCCACAATGTGATCCTTTAACCTTTACCATTTGCTTCCTATCACTCATTTTTGAGTTGATTTTTAGTATTCTAACTGGAGAATGAGGAATCGGACTCTGTACTCGATGACTTGCTAGAAAAAGACTGTCTATTTTCAGCTTCCATTCAGCGTGACCATATATGTGCACTACAGATTATTATTCAAAGCGTTGGGGGAGAGATTACGTAAAATCGCAAACCCTTCAAATTTTTCGAAAGAAGGCGATGCCAATCCAAAATCCAAAAAATAATCCAATCGATTATCCTGACTATCAATGCCAGTCTCATCAAAAACATTGCTACAGTCATGGCCTGCTCTGACTACCCTTTTTGGAATAGAAGATACAGTTGATAACTAATATCCAAGCATATTGGCCATAACCTCACTATCATTCCAGTTTTACCATCAACCGTTAATGGTCCGACAGGATGTTTCATTTTTTCTGTGTTTGCAAAAGAGAAAAACGCCTTTGGATTTGTCTTAACCTCCTGGATCACTCTACTTTCGTTCCCTAACTGATTGGAATCAATGGAGGCCCTAATCTTTGATTGGACCACATCCAATTTGCTTTGGAGGCTGGCTACAACAAATGGATTTGAAGTACGTCGAAGTCTATTTGAAATCTAACAACTCCCTTTGAACAACTTCTTTCTAAACTTTGGAATTCTAGACAATGGCCCACCTTTTGGCGCCGTTTCTGAAATACACAGAGACAAACAAACCCCCTGAAAAATGGAAATCAGCCTATTTATGACCTCATCAATGGATGGTTCCTGCTTCAGAGTGGAAATCAAATTCAACTCTTCCAATCTTTCAACAATAAGAGGCCAATGTTCCTCTTTGAACTTGAATTTTGCCACACCCACCTTTTGTGCAAGTTAAACTCTAGAGCTCGCCGGCTTTTGAGTAATGGTCGACCCAATCTCAGGAATGTTATGATCTGAAAGGCTACTTGGGGGAACATGGACATACTGGATCAGATCAGGGTCATTGGAAAAAAATTAAGTCCAGAACACTCTCTGCTCAGGTTGCAACACCAACGTGTTGAGAGAGATTACGCAAGATCGCAAACTCTTCCAATTTTTCGAAAGACAGCGATGC
>JAAGOF010000064.1:468157-490622 GCA_010645155.1 Tigriopus japonicus | reverse complement strand
ATTATCAATATGTGACCAATATGTGATTGACTTTGAGCTTTTACCTCCCTTTTGTTTGTCTCCACTTATGGGGGAAAATTGTTACACCGATATATTTAGTTCACATTCTCTATAAATAATAAATGTAATAATGTTTGGAAACCCCAAATAGTGATGCTACAAAATATTTCTTTAAAACACTATGCAAGCTAAGCTTTGTCTAATCCGATCTAATCCGTACATGAGCTACATTCATTTTTTTTTATTTGAAACCGAATCTATCCATTCTGAAAAGTCGCCAAACTGGTCTTGACCCGAAATAGAAAAATCTTAGCCTGGCCCATCCTACTTAGCATATTTTGAATTTTATTGCATTTTTTCATTGCATTAGCATATCTTTGCTCTTTTATTTACATTTTTTGACATTCAATTGACATATTTTTTACGTTTATCACTTCAAGTTTTTGCATTTTTTAAGTCTCTAGTAATGATAATGAATTAATGATTGATGTAATTGTCAGCAATGTATCTCTTCATTTTTGTCATACAGATTTCCAGCATTCAGGCAATCAAAAGATTGCCTGCAATTAGAAGCGTGGTGTCAACACGTGCTTCAGATGACGCATTTAAACTAATCCCACGTAAAATTTGACTAATTCTCATCTCAAGGACTGACCATTATCCAATGATTAGGTCTGTCAAGATGAGAAATGATTTTTTCCTCGTCGATAGATTGTACAAAACTCATTAACACTGAGTTTGACAATGATGTTCAGTTCCTCTCCTCTCTTTTTGAAAGGGAACTTGGGTTCTCTAACTAAAAAAACATTGTTCGAATACGCAAATGCTGGCGATAGGGACTGAGTTGTTGAGAACACTTTGGAGTACAATATATATGGGAAGTAGTAAATCGAGCATAGTCTTGCTTTTAAAAGCTACGTTTTCAATTTTCTCAATTTGCAAGTTGTGTAGCAAGGTTCAGTGTCGAATATGGGTACTAAACATTCACTTTGCTCCTTTCTGTCCTTGACAACTCACCTAAAAGGCAAAAAGATTTTTAGTATGGTACTTGAAAACCCATCTAATGTTTTTGATGCTGGTATGATTTTCAGTTTTACAATTTTTGTTTCAACTTTGGTCAGGCAAGTTTTTAAAATAAATGAATCAATACAATCAGCGTTTAGTGTTTTAATTGTAAGAACTTGAATTCGTTCTTGAAAGAATGATCGAATGTCATTCAAGGTGATTTGTTAGGTAACTGACACTTTTGGGTGGTATATTTCGGAGGTGGAATGTTCCCCAAGCGTAAAAACATGTATGGAATAATTACCAGAACGAGGAATATGCTATTGGCGTGAAATCATTGGTCTTAGATTGAAACACGACAATCTTGAAGACCCACGATGAACATGCGCAAAAAGCATCACACATTCCTCCATCTTAAGGAATTTCAAGATCCTTGTGAAAGTCCAGGCAAATTAAGAATTGTCAATTGTTGGGTTTTGAAACGGTAAAAAGCGACGGAATGTCCAAGAATGACACCAGCATTTGGCTTTTAAGCCTACACGATTTCAATTGAAATCACTTTGTCAGCTTTACATACACTGCCACTAACAACCATTCCGATCTGACCGGGGAATGTCGCGACCATCCTCAAATCGACCACAAAATTCCTCAATTTTCTACGCCTTGGGGGTAATCATCATCATGATCATTGTCATAATTAATTATAACGCCCGAGCGCAGTATAATGCCTGTCGCTAGACCATGTATGCACTTGGTCCACAATACGGCAAAGCAAGCATGAGAAAGAGAGCGAGAGAAAAAGAAAGAAAAGGCCTACAATGGCATAATCCCATTGCCCTCTACCCGGATTCGACTATGTATACACAAACGTCGGTGTTAGTCCTCAGAGCGTTGACTCATGAATGTTGATGAACCGAAAGAGCTCTTAACCGTAGTAACAATTTTTAATAACTTATGACTAGAAGGGGGGGGGGGGGAATGAGTTGAATAAAACGGCAAAAAAATAGTTTTAAGTCAAAAATAGGCCCAAAAAAATTCTCCCTTATTTTATTCTCAAAGTTGTGGGTTGGTTCTTTTACCTTGGGAGTTTATTGTTAATGGTTTTTTTTAATCATGGAGCAATTTGTGACAAGCAAAATTGCGTTCGGAAGACAAAGGTTAAAGACAAGACAAACTTACGATACTAAACTCTCGCCTTGAATTGAGACGGAAATTTGGCCAAATTTGACATTTTTATTCAAAAAATGCATAAGCGAGTTTTCGAAAAACGAAAATGATTTTGCTCTAGCGGTTTTTTGACTAGAAATAAATTCAGTGTTTCCCTCAAACTCCATTCTTTTTATCGCATGTCTGCTTTTCGGTCTCGATAGGAAACCGAAACCGATATTCAGCAGAAAGCGCTTTCGATCGGTCACTATTCATGAGATCAGTTGCATGCTGAAATGAATCGAGAGAAGCCGTGCCTCGGGGAGCTCCACCAAACTACATATACACATGCACTTTACGTCCCCGCTTGCGCTGACTAAAAGCCAGTGACCGCCGACAGATGCCGTATTACCCCTTGCCTTGCCTGATCAGCCATGGGCACAATCCCAATGAAGCCGCGCTTCTGCACGGTCCATTCAGCGAGGACCCCGCGAGCGTCCCTCAAGCCCATGGACCAGGGCTGCCAGATGGCGGTTTGGCCCGCCAGATTTTGGTGTATCTGGCGGTTTGAGGCCACGTCTGGCGGCGAAATTTTTTATTTGGCGGGACGGAAAAATCTGGCGGTATTCTGGCGGTTTACGTTACAGTCTGGCGTTGGGAAATTTCTGTTTGGCGGGGAAGAACATTTTGACAAGTTTCTGGCGGTATTTAACTGAAAATCGTGAAATTTGGCGTATTTTCTTTGATTTGTAGGATTAGTAGAAACACAATAGTGTCACACTGTTCTAGCAGAATTCAGCATAACAGAGCTAGAGCTCAAAGTTACATTAGTTACAAAAAATAATGTGACCATTTTTGGGCCATCTCTTTCGTTTTTCTCTTTTTTATGTTGACTTTCCAGCAATTTCAGATAAACAACCAAAAGTAGCGCTTATAATAATCATCACTTATACATCTTGATATTTAAATCTTATAATTAATATAAGAAAGTGCTGGGCTGTTGAAACTAGTATTGGTAAGCTTGAAGATTTTAGCAAATAGAAGATGCTTTTCAAGCTGAAAAAGGGACAAGCAAAATGCGCTAGATTGGAAAAAATTGTGCTGGCATTGTAAAGAAAGTGTGTTGGGATGAAAAGATAAATGCTTGAATGGTAAACAAAGTGTATTGGAATGGCAAATCAATTTATTGCAGTGACAAACTCAACTGTCAAAGAAATTGAAAAGTTTTTGAGCAAAAACAAAAAATGTAAACAATGCAGTTTTGCATTTCGGTTGGCTAATTCATGGCTAATGAAGTGCAAGAAATGCCAAAAACTCAAACTTTGTAAATATATGGGTAAAAGGCCAAACAAATAATACACCATATTTCCAAATATTTCAACTACTTACAAAAGCACATTTTTAGGGTACAAAACCTTTCGAAAGTTTCACACTCATGATTATTAGCTTGAATATGATGGTGGTTTGCTTTATTTTTTGTCTTATTTGGTCTTACTGAAAAACTCAAATTCAAAGTCTCTTTTTATCTAAATGAGAGCAAATGTGTGCGAAAAATGTGTCTTATTAAACTGGATCAACCCGAAGGATGCTTGATAAGTTCAACTCAGCTATCTTTATTGATGAAAGGTTAGTGCACGATATGTCTCCTCTAGAACAAATGCATAATGAAGGAACTGGAATCAGGCGTTATTCTGGCGGTTTTTTGAAAAAAATCTGGCGGAGAATTTCGATATCTGGCGTTTTTGACAGGGCGATCTGGCGTTTTTGGTCTCCAATTACCTGGCAGCCCTGCCATGGACCAGAAGTGAGTGCAGACGTTCGTAAATCGTACCACAGGTTAGTTAAACTTCTGTACGTTCTTGCATTGGATGGCCAGTTTGCCAGCCAGGAGGGCTTTGAGCGATTTCAAGACTCACGAATCGCGGACCTCCAAAGGAAGACTTGTGAGAGGAAGTGCGTGATGACCAAGGAAAACCTTCCAAACCCGAGCTATCGTTGAACTGAGACTAGGAGCATCCACTAGATTGAACGAGCACAAGGTCTGGCTGGAGCCTGGATGGATAGGGATTGTGGAGAAGCGATAGCGCGTTGGAATGACGAGTGCTTTGGGTTCGGCTCTATGGATGAATTGCAGTCGGGATTAAGCGCTCTTCGTGGCGAGAGTGATGTTCAAAGATTATTCATAACAATATTCACCGTGTTGGTGCGTTGTGTTTGCATACTGAGGTTCGTCGCAAGCCTTGGCTGATTTTCACCGCCCATCAAAGAACCAGCGTGTCACTAAGAAAGCTGTTCATCAAACAATCCAAGTCCAAACATTGCTAAAAATTCCTCCATCCCGAGAATCTCCTAGTCGAGTCATTCTTTTTACATTGAGCCAATATCAAAAGGCCTTAAGCACCACGCCTCTCTGGCCTGAGAATCAGTTCAAGTGTCTCTATCCTACGTCTCGAATCGCATTCGCAAATACCATTCGTGAACAAATCCCACTTCCCCTGGTATTTTATCGTCCACGTATACTCTAAGCAGATTTTGTGTGGGCATTGAAACAAATGTCGAGTGTCAAGTAAGAGTCAAAGTGACAGTGAATTGAAACGAACTAGCAGCTAGGGAAAAACGACTCTTATGTCAAGTCAATTTGCAGTCGAATTCAAGACAAAAGCAAACATTGTACGTGCGCAGGACCTGGTCGACTGTTCAAATCTCTCGCACTTATTGGTGAAGGCCATCCAATATGAATGAATAAAAAATTATTGCGGCAAAAAGCAGACGTTGCTTACACGATTTGCTTAGCCTTATCTTACCGATACAAATTGCGCATCCTTAATCCCGGATTAAACATGATGATGTAGTGTATAGGCAGTCTGCCTCTTGTGATCCTATTCAAGAACAACTCTGTCAATTTCGTCCGAGCGAAGGAAGCGAGTTCAAGGCAGTGGGATGGAATCGCTCCCTCAACGTGTTTGGGGAGATTCGTTTCGAGGGTGAAGAGTGATTTCCTTTGCTGCGGTATTTTGACTGATTATGTGGACTCACATCCCAGTTTGGGCCCCAAGGAGGATTGATTAGTGGAAAATAGTGGCCAGTCTCGTTACAAGCTTGTTGAAGATTTGAATTCGTACGGACGACCACAGCTATGAGATTAACGACTCTTAAAGAACTCTCAGACTTCGGCAGAGCTTGAGATAAGCTGAAGGAGGAATTTGGATAGGAAAACGCATCCCAGCCCATATAACAGTCTATCCAAGGACGGACGGACGGATTGAATGAGACAAACATCGGCAGACTTGCCAGAACTCAACCCCGGTCTTAGCGAGTGGATGTGTAAGTGAACGACATAATCGTTTGGAAGTGAAGTCATCAACCAAGTCGTTGTTGTTGCTGTTATTGACGACGACTTCGACTCCCACAACATCATCATTTTCATCCCCCTTTTTCATGTCCGATTCAGTGCCGTCGAATCCGCTCTTCAATTCCTCTTTGAAATCGTTCTTCAACTCCCAGTTTCGTTTCCCACTTCCAGCCCATCGAAGACAAGAACGAACATTTGGAAGTTGGGGCTCAAAAATAAATTCCACCCCTCGCGTTTTCTTTCCCCTTCAAATTGGAGAACTCGGGGAAAACGACGAACTCTCGTGTCTTCAATGCTTCAAACCGAACTGAGCGAGTGAGTGAGTAAGTGCTGGTGCTGCTAAGGTGCTCACCACTCAAAAGCGCCGGGTTTCAAGTAATCTTGGAAACAACGAAAAAGAACAAAAAAGCTTTTCAGTTTACTATGTAAAACCTGGTCGTGAAGCAGGAAGTTCCCGCTTTTCCATGCACACACACGTAGATACGTATAGATATATACACACACGCACACATTCACGTTACATGAACAAGTGTGTCGTTGCAGTGGAGCCAAAGAAAACAGCTCAAAGCCAGTCGTAAACGATCGACGGATTTTTCAGAATCAGTCCTCTCATCTGTGGTTTATTGATGTTGCACACGAACAACGAACAATAGAGGTGTTCAGAGATAAACTTGAAGTGTTTGCACACACCAAAAAACGGCAATGTCGACAAGGATGAGGCGGCAATAGTGCAAGACTCTTTGAATCAGACGTGCTAGTCAATCTATCCAGAGCAAAACACACATCACCACGAGAGAGGTGATACACCGAGAGCAAATATCAATCAATTTTACACTTCAACCGAACACTGTCGAGTACCTGCTGGATGTGTACATGTGTGTGCATATGGCAGCCAAGTGGTAAATTGAGGCTCTTTCTCTCTGTTGCTCTCCCCTTTCATACATTCAAACCCGTATTCCCCACTAGTTGTACACACACACAAGCGGTCCTCAATGTTCTCATGCTCGTCAGTCTGAGCAATTAGGGCCAGCAAATAACCCAAAGTTCAACAAGACGACCCATAGACTCCCCCAAACAGAGACCGAGAAGGGGAACACCAAGGAACGGACATTCAGGCGGTGAACTGAACTGGTACCCATTTTCTGGTTCATCTGCCTGCCTCCACGCTTGGTTGCCTATTGTTCGTGGAAATACTTGCTTAGTGAGACGAGTTCGTTCCAGGACAACGGAGCTCTCATAAAACCGAGTGCATCCCCGACCACACGTTCCAGTCTGGCCTAGATTATTTCGGTATTCATGTTCAACTGTGGTATCTTGCGTACACTACGCTACGTGTGTGTGCATATGTGAGATCAGATTTCAGTCTCAGTCAGAATGAATAGATTCGAGTGTGATTATGAAAAACTTGGATTTTCGACCGAACGAGCTGACAAGGCATCGACATAGAACCGAGGCGGAGAGCCACCGTGGCCAAGGATTCTTGTTGAGGCTTTGAACTCGCCAACGACGTTTTGTCTCTCTTTTTGTTCCCTGAAGTTCCTCTATCAGTAGAACGTAGGAACAACGCGATCACAATCGAGTGTACTGTCCATGAGCTCAAATTTTGGCTGAAGATAAGAGCGTCACCGACTGAGGGGGACTCTACATACGTGCATAGTTACTACATCGTTAGAAGCGAGTTGTGCATTGACTTTGAATAAAGAAGACTTGGCTGAAAAAGGTGAATGTGGTTTGTGAAACACTGAGGAGCAAATGCCGTCATAACCGAACAGACAGATTGCCAAAATTTGCCTGGTGCCGCACCTTCATCTCGCTCCATTGTATATTTGCATCTGCCAACAAAATTGTTATCCTGGTCGAAGAGAAACGAACTCATTCTTTCTCCATCAAGCTCCAGCGTCGTTGATTTCGACTCACCTTGGCCTAAGTGGGGCAGAATTTTCGCAGATGTCTTCTAATGGAAGTGCGCCACAAATCCGACCACCACACCATCACGACTGCTACTACAACTACAACAACAACAACAACAACTGTAGCTATTACTCCACCGCCATCATCGTTCCATTGCTCTACTTCACTCGTAGACAGACTGTTTGGAAGAGTACTCCACGCTACAAAGAACTGGTGTCCACATTAACGGGCAATGAGAGTCATTTTTTCTCGTTCGAAAAACCCACGGGGCGTCCAACTATTGAATTGCGGGGCATATAAGCCACCTCACACCTGCGGTCACCTCACACGACCTTAATCAAAATGAATGGAAACCGCCCCCAAGTTTGTCGAGCACTCATTCTGAGAGAAAACACAACTGTCCATGGGGCTCAAAGCCATTTGCCCTTCAATGTTTCCGCCCCTTGAACAAACTTGAAAAAAATAACAAAAATAATATTGAGAGAAATCTAAGAACAACTTGCAGTTCACCAAACCAAAACACATGTGACTTAGAATCTGCGATTCTCATTACCTCCAACATGGGTTTGCTGGCTCTCGAATTTTCGGACTGCCTGCTAGATTCTCCCTACTTTCGGGAGAATCTCAAAGGTCACGAACGCCAACTGGATCAATCATCCAGCAACATCAAAGACATTGTGAAAGACATCCAAGATGTGATAGAAGCAGCCAAGGCGTTGTCCAAAGCCAAGCGAAATCTGTCCAAAAGCCTGGCCGACTGTCGCTTCGAGTGTATAGGCCCAAACTTGACCCATGACGAAATTGTGATTTCCAATTCCATGTGCGAGTTCGGACGGTTCTTTTCGACTTGCGAAGATGAGATGGATCGAATGCTAGAGAAAGCTGAAGAGAAGTTTGTCAAACCATTGGAACTGTTCAGGAAGAAGCAGATTGGTTCGGTCAAGACGAAACGAAAAGACTTTGAAAAACACACCGCCAAATTTTGCGCCGCTCAAGACCGCTATGCGGCCTTGAGCTCGAAAAAGGAGGAGAGTTTGGCTGAAGCCGCCGAGACCTTGCGACAAGAGCGGAAGAGTTTGAACGGGGCCTCCCTCGAATACGTGTATCTCATGCACGTGGTGCAAGAGCGGAAAAAGTTTGAATTTGTGGAAGGCATCCTCGGCTTCATGCAGGCCTGGACCATGTACTACAAGCATGGCTATTCGGTCACTGCCGACTTTGACCACTACATGATGGATTTGAAGTCTCGCGTTCAGAAGACGCGTGAAAATTTCTCCCCCACGATCGAACGCTACGATGACTTGAAGGAGAAAATGAGGGTGGCCTCGCACGACCCTGGGTTGCTCAATAAGATGTACACTCGACAAGGCTACCTGTATGTCCAGAACAAGAAAACCAACATCAAGATTGGATCTCAGTGGACAAAATATTTTTGTCAATATCAAGCTCAACCCAAGCAGTTGATCATGATTCCGTACAATCAACTGACAGGAAAGATCACGAGCACTGAGACAATCCGGGTTCACGAGTGTCAATGCAAGGATGAAACCGGCGAGAAGTTCAGATTCATCGTCACAGGAGAGGATCTCAGCGAGCAGCAGGCAAGTATAGTAGGACGTGACGCGCTAAAGCGAAACAAAGCTACAACCACACTAACATTGGTTGATGGAGGTCAAAATCTCATTGTGAAAAGGTCAACGAGAATAATCTTGGGCAATCGGGCTTATGTGTGTTAAAATTGACTGTACTGTACCACCACGAGTTGGCCATGTCATCATGCTTGGATGATTGTGTCTTGAGACAAACAAACGATGCCTTCTCGTTCAACGACAACGATGAAGGTGTCCAATTTAGAAGTCAATCAAGCTCCATCTTCTCCTTAGCTTTGGAACCAAACGACACGAATGGATGAGTGAGGATGGAAATAGGAATTTCTCAAGATCTCTGTGTACGCATGTAGAAGTGCGAAGAATTGAAAAAGATCTGGACTCGACAGTTTACAGTGGGGACAAAACCCTTGACACTTTTTTTCAGCAAACTCGTTTGCCTCTCGTGTGACAATGAAGCCGTTTTACCACTCGAATTGGGAGTTTTTATTACTAGGGGATTAGTTAAATAAACACTGCTAGGACTAGGCAAGAAACGTAAAATGAACATAGGCAAGATCAAACGAAGCCACGAGGGTCCAAAGCTAATAATTGTAAAAGTCTACCATTTTCGTCGGACTCTGGAGTGAAGCATATTCGTATTTCAAGCATAATCATTGAAGAATGACTCAAGGGTTTTATTTTGAGGAAATTACTTTCATCAAGGGTCGACAGGTAATCAAAATTATGGAAATGACTGCGTGTGTGCTTGAAGGTTTAGATCGTTGAAGAAAGAGCCCATTCCAGTCTGCCTATTACGTATTAATATTTCAACTTTCCAAAGAGAAGAACGATCGCCATTCTTCGGACATAACAAGCCATCAACTGTCTTTTGGAGAGTTAACAAGTCTTGCGAGCCGAAGATTAGCATAACTTTATGAACGTTTTCATGACGTAAGATTTGGCAGAGCTCTCCTCACACGAATTGTTCAATCAAATTCTTCTTAATCAATGGCCGTTTTTTTTGGCTTGTCGGCTGGATTATAGGGGCACGTTCGGATCTTCAGGGCAATATTAATTATCTGCCTTGTATCATCAACAGTATTTTTTGTGCCTCCAATTGAGTATCAAGTGTATGCAGTCGTGGAAAGAATACAAGACATTCATTTTGTTCTCATGCTTAACTTGCCAAAGCGAGCGAGAGAGATGAACCTAGGTGCATGCATAATAGCTCTGATCTTGGTCCGCTGCCTCTTTTACTACGTTGGGTACCTAGATCGATTGAGAGAACTGAAATAGGACTCAAGAATGTTGCCCGCTTATCGCCCAACTCGACCATTTGAACCCATTTCTAAACCAGATCTGATTGTTTCCAGGGCCCTGGACAAGTCATCACACACACATTCCAAGCTATGTCAGAGTATGAGCGCAAACAATGGGTTGAAGCCATGGGTGGAACTTGGCCGAATGTGAATTCATTGCAAAGAATTAAAGCCGATAGTGTCGAAGACAACTTGAACAGTCTAGCATTCGTATTCCTGAAGGATTGCCTCCGCGAACTCGAGGCAAGGGGTCTCAGTGATCAGGGTCTGTACCGCGTCGGAGGAGTCGTGTCGAAGGTGAAGAAACTGCTCACTCTAGGCCTCGAGCCTGGTAGCTCGGGTGAACCACGCCCCCTTGATCTCAGTGACCCAAAGCAATGGGAGTCCAAGACCATTGCCAGTGCGATTAAACAATATTTTCGAGACCTCTCGAAACCACTGATGACTCATCATTTGTACCAGTCCTTTGTGGAAACAGTGAAGCACGAGACCGAAGAGGACCGCTTGGATGATATTGAACGGGTCGTGCAGAGGTTGCCCGCGGCGAACAGAGAAATTCTGAAGGTTCTCATCCGTCATTTGCATAAAGTCGCTTGTAATTCTGATAAGAATCTGATGACTGCCAGCAATCTGGGCGTTTGCTTTGGGCCCACTTTACTTCGACCAAGGGAAGAGACGGTAGCGAGTATTATGGACATCAAGTTTTGCAACGAGGTGGTCGAATTGCTGATACAGAACTGCGATCGCTTCTTCCTTCAATCAAGCCATCACAATGCAGTCAATGATCCTTTATCATCGCTTTTGTCGTCAGAGCACAACCATACAGGGTTTCCGAAGGGGCAGAACGGACAAAACAATCGGAGGAAATCATCTTCCTCGTCGAACTCGAGTCCGAGCACTCAGCGACAGACCACGGCCGATGGTTCTCCTGTCAATGTCGAAGTCGAAGGTGCTCGCTCTTCATCCACGTCGATGAATGGCTCCATTCCTTCAATCTCGACCGGCAAAGATGAACCTGATAGTTCAAGGGGATCATATCACAAGCGGACAAAGTCCTTTAGCTCAGTGAGCCATTGGTCAATACGATCTTTGCCAGATGAAATTCGAGAGTACAGAAACAAATCTGTCACTCCAACTTTACCTCAGAAATCTTTGACTAATGATCGCCCAAGGTCGAAGAGCCATCAGCACTACGAGCC
The DNA here is from genome assembly GCA_010645155.1 of Tigriopus japonicus. Classification (NCBI taxonomy): domain Eukaryota; kingdom Metazoa; phylum Arthropoda; class Copepoda; order Harpacticoida; family Harpacticidae; genus Tigriopus; species Tigriopus japonicus. Next base: position 479,101 of record JAAGOF010000064.1, on the reverse strand, counting down.
TCTAACACCAACGCTTTTGATTGAGAAACAACGTTCTTTACCCCCAAACAGTCCTTCGTATGAAAGCTCATCCAATCAAGATGACCTGATGGCATCGCTCGAAATGATGAACACATTGGCTGCTGATTTACCCGCTGCCACGGCAACACCTCTCAATCGTGAATCATCGTCTTCCGCACATCCCATCAATGCCTCCAATTACTGTCCATTGAGACGAAGTCGAACGATTCAAACCACCCACTCGCCAACTTTGAGCACCCATAAGGAGATTCATAAGAAGCCCCCTTTGCCAAAGCTGTCACTATCTTCCTCGTCATCGTCTTCCAACCCTGTATTGGAAGATTCTACCTTTTCCCTTGCAACCGGAGTCGATTCGCCGCCCAACCATCATCCCCGCCGTCGTTCAACTATCCAACAACAACAACAACAACAGCAACCTGTGCAACACGCCAACCCCCATCACCTCTATCACCAAAGCCATCATATCAGCTCATCTCATAGCAATTGTTCTTCATGCGACTCCGGGTCACCCAGAACCCCGCGATTTCTTCCTGGGAGCAGAAACTACCACTCGGAAAGTAGTGGTAACTTGTTGACAAATGACGGCGGTTCCTTGGACGACGAGGCCTCAAGTCCCGGTCATGGCATGAGTAATCGTCAAGCCAAATACTCAGAAACTTCCTTCAGTTCAAGCAATCCACCCACGATTCCAACTCGGAAATACCACACCATCTTCGTCTCGGAAACGGCACTGAAGGACCATTTGGCCAAGATTAAAGGCAAACCCTCCTCTTCTGTTCAATTGGATACAAATATGATGAAGAAAATCGGCTCCCCTTCGCCCACAGGAGATAGTGGGATTGCCGGATCTCCGCCGTCAAAACCGAAACAATCCGATAACTTATCGTCGCAAGAGCAAGAAAGTGATATTGATGCCGTCTCCATAACCAGCTCTGCCTTGTCGGTGGAATCAGATACGAGCACAAGTAGGGGATCTAAATATGAAAACACTGCATTTCTCAACCAACCCCAACCTCATTGCTCTGAGGATCGAGACGGTGACGACGAGGCAGAAGATGAAATCGAGTCAGTAACGGAACAAACGAAAAAATCAGTCAAATCAGAGTCAAGCTCTATCGAACTCGACTCAACCGACGAGGACAGCAGCAACAATAACCACAACAGCGGCAACCGTCATCCTCTTCATCATCAGCAACAAGATGGGAGCGATTCAGAGGATGGTCGACCACGTCCAATTGTGGAACCTCACTCTGATTTGATTGTTGTCAGGCCTGGCTCTAAAGTGCCCTCTGAGCCACTGTCAAGAGCTCATATCCGCTCCCCTCGAAAACTGAATGTTCAACTCCAAAGTGCCCGTTATCGCGACAGTGGGCCTTACGACAATGTATTCGATGATGAGTGGACAGATAAGGCGGAATTGAGTCAAATCCTCAACCATGGACAGACTAGCAATGTGTGAGTGAAGGGGCTAGTGCCGACGGAAAGACCCCTCCAATATGTGGCTCCCTTCTAAATGGCCATAGATATTGAACGAAGATAGCTCAGCAGCCTAGAGACTGGTGGAGATGACTCATTCACTCACTCACTCACTCATTCACGTGTCTAGTGCAACTCACTTTGAGCTCTCATAGTATTTCGTGCCCTGCTATTATGGAGGCCTTTTAATCTTTGACTCGGTTGGCAGTTCGTTCCAAGGAAGAAAAAAGAGACCCACTGCCTCCTGATAATTGTTAGTGGTGCGATTCCATTCTCAGAAAAGCATCTTCCATTCTACCACGAACGCACGGTACACGAGCCCAAATATTTCTAAGAAGGTACAACGTACTACCAGTCGTAAGCAAAGTGCATATCGTGAATGATGAGGAAGACAGGATGGATTCTATTCAATGGAGCGGCTTAACTGATTTGAAGAGAGTAAAGATGCCAGTTTACCATCCAAAATTGGGAGGAATCGATCGCTTCTGAGAAAAATCTTATGTACCTTAAAATAGACTTGGATCGTTTGCCGGATTTTACTCCCTAAGCGACTGTCACACAACCAACCAGATCATCATCGACCATGCTGCCAAATGAATCGAGATCAAAAAGATACCAAATTAAAACAAAAGAACTATTCGACTCCCTGAGGGATGTTGGTAAAACCAATGCAAGTGGTTTCTTTGCTTCTAAGTAGAAGCCCTTGACTGTTTTGATAAGCGTCATGGAAACAAAAACATCAATTTTTTTTCAACATCATTCCAGAAGGAAAGAAATTGGCAAATCAGTGAGTAAGTAAGTAACTAACTAACTGATTGGTGATTATTGCCATGTGATTGTGCGAGCGAGAGAAAAGTGACCTTGGGGTGGTCAACGAGAAGAGATATCTGGGGTGAGCCCCGTCTTGGACCCGAGATGAAATGCATTTTCAGAATTAAGTATAGATTGTTGTCAGAAATAAAAAGAACCTTGTCAAGAGAGGCTAACTAGTCTTAGAACCACTTTAACGATTGCTTTTTTGGTATTGAGGAAATTCGTATTGGCCATTCGCTCTTGTCGTCAAAACGTGGTTCGACGATAGATTTGATCTTTTTGCGACGCCAAAAAGACGCAAAACAAAAAGACAAGTTAGACAAAATCCTAAAAAAACATTTGAAACCAACGAAAATCACTCATATATGCGAAATGGGTCAAATTTATCCACGTCAATTGAAACCCCAAAAAAACCTTACGAATGGCAAATGAATGCTAATACTGTTCTGAAATTGGAACATGCTAAAACTTTGCTTTACCCACATTAACAAGTCATGTTGATTCAAGGTCACATTCTTAAAAAACACAAAAAGGTGGAGAAACGGCAGGATACTTGAAAGGTGGCTCAATTTTAATTTGATCATCTCGGGTGTTTATGCCCCATTCAGAAACATGTTTTCAGGTGCAACTTGAAAAATAAAACAAACCTTAAAACATAAATGTTCGTCTCCATGGTTGGCAATTCTGGATTGTGGTTAATAAGCCTGATGTATTGATGCAAATAGCTTGAGTTTTTTGGAAGGGTCTTGGAAGGTATGTCAATGCACTGATCAATTTCCTTGCAAAGCGAGCCCGCATCAAACAACAATGCGAGTTCCTCAAGGGTCTTCTTCATGAGAATTCATACTTGTTAAAAGAAGTATATTCACTCACCAAGTGTGCGTTTTAACATTTACGAGAATTTGATGTATCTTGAACTGTGCTCAAAAACGCGTTCATTGCAAAGAAGCCAAAAATACTTGGCTCTTCCTAATGCGAGAGTCTTCTTTTTGATCTTGACTTTTTCCTCACATGTCCATCTTTCGGAAACCAGGTGGTTTCGCATTTCAGTCACACATGGCTTTGCAGGTCATTATGATTGGAGGACATATTTTCCACTCCGGTAATTTTCTTGGCACATTCATTTCCTATTGTATTTTCAAAAAGACACTATTTACTGTTGAATGTGTGGAGTTCGAAAAACGTTGCCACAGAGAATACTGGATAATAAAAAGTTAAAATGGAATGGTAATGGAAAGTTAATCTCCACTAAGCACTAATTGAACACGATTTGTAGCCGTGTTTTGTTTACTTAATGGAGAGGTTCACTTAAAAAAGAGTAAATAACATATTGTTTGACCCGCGATGTTCACTAAATGAAGATTATTAGAGAAAACAAGCATTTTTGCTCTCTAGATGGCACCTCTATTGTTTTGAAAGGAACGTCTACGCAGTGCTAGTAACGTCATCTATTGATTTTACATGAAACTTTCACCCAAAATAAATATCTCTGAATTGCTCAAGGTTACCAAAATATTTTAAAAGACATGGAGGATTGTTATTTCTGTGTTTAATCACAAAGGATTGTAGATAACCTAGTGCCCACATTGAAAAAGATGAGAATATGCCATGCTTCCAACAATTGCATTCGTGAATACTCTTCATATCCAAATAGATCACTTTTGTCCACAATTGAAATCAATAGTAACTCATACAACCAAATTGATGTTCTGTCTTACTTTCTTAATTCAGCTACCCTGGTAGTTTTCGTTCCACATGCAACGTAGAGACGCTCTAGTACACTGAAGTGCTCTTGATGCCAGCCCTGAACAAACAATTATGTGCAGGGAAACTGAAAATTTAACGAGAATTTTTCTCTTAAACGTGTCTGCCAACAAGGAGAGTATTTCTTTTATTCATATACTTAATAAATGATTTTGAGCTTTTTTTTGCTCAGAAACCCTACGAAAAACTATCAATTTGTTTTCAAGTAGCTTTGCAAAGAAAGAAAATTTGGCTTTCAATGGAAAAATATTGAGGCCTGTCCAGAGGAAGCCCAACATCTTGAACAGCAATTCCACGTACCAATGAAATGACATTCAATGACATCTAGCGGCAGAAACTGGTCTTTTACATTTTGATGCAATCTTTGGCCTTAACTTACGATCAAACAGTATGACTTGGCGATATTCTTTCTTATAGACATTGTTCCTAAGGTCGAGTAGGAAGAAAATATGATGTAAAATGGCATTTTAGTCTCAACCACTAAGGTTCACATCAAGTTAAAAAATATCTACGCTCTATTCTCCCACGACTTTGCCCCTGTTTTGGCGCCATCTAATGGTAGATTTTGAAGCTTGCGCTAAAATCCACATAATTGGGTACTAGATAAATCAGTGCTTCTGAAACTGCGGGCCAGGACCCCCAAAGGGGCCTTGAGGTATTTTTTTGGAACCGAAGTTATCAAAGTACAATGTTTCTATTACAAATAATGTTGACTTTTTATGTCAGTCATCAAGAAACCTTTTGAGGTAGTGTCGAGTGACTCACGAAAAAAGTTTTTAGGACGTAAATGCTCCAAGCTTGCCATGGCACTGTCGGTTGCTTCATGCTACCAAGTACAAGACTCCCTCTTTGGGTCAGAATGTTCCTTTATCAGCCGTTGACAGGCCCCTCAGCGTTGCTTGAACAATCAAACCACAGACCAAGCCCCAGACTTCTCAGTTCAAGCTAAACAAGCAGACTATGGCGACAGTAGTTTGATCCATGACCTCTAGATGACTCAGGCTGTATTTTCTGGATTGACTCTGAGACGCAAACTTCATGAAGAATGTTTGCGTTACACACAACGCAACGCACTCTATGAGCTTCATCATGAAACACCCCTTTCAAAAATAACTCTAGGTAATCCCTTCCAGAGGGTGCTTTTGGGCGCCGTCAAAATTGAGATATCTTTGATTAATTTATCTATGAATCAAACATAACGACGTGAGAGCAGAGTATAGAGTCCTCTAAGCGCAACCAGTGAACTGGAAAACACGTGCAACCTTTGAGCTTTAATGGGAGTGATTACCGTATCATTTTACGGACTTGCTGCCGTCTCTAACTGCCGTTAGCAGTGTAGGCTTGCCAAAAAAAATATCAGTTTTCAAGGGCCAGATTTTCGAAAAATTTGCATTTATGGGCAATGGCATGGTTAATGTATGTTGAGAAGCATTGCAAAGTAATTTGAAAACAAATGGAGAAATTGGAAGCCTTTATTTAAACAAATTATTTGTTTTTAGGTTTAGTTGCCTCAGGAACCGGTCTCCTCTGGCCATCTTGTTATTCAAAGTCGGGCATTCCTAATTTCAAAGTTCGGAAGAACCCTCTCAACTTATGTAGCGAAATTCTAGATGAAAGCAACAAAACATAATTTTTGCAAAAACAATGTCAAGAATTGCTATTTCAAGTTCAAGTTGTGCAGATAAGAAAGGCATTGTTGCAATCACCAGGCCTAAACCTTCGTTTTAGTTATCTCGCACGCTCATCAGAAACACAGACCTTCCGAATTTTTTTTCCCGCTAAAAATGATGACGTCACTAGTAATTGCTGTAATACGCAAATTTTTTGCTGTTGTGGGTCCAAGATACATTGAGAAGTTCGAAAATAGGTCAAACGTTTGTGTAAGGGTGCAACATTTGGAGCTATATTACTAAGGTGACCTCCCAGTCTTAGGTACTGTGACCTCCCTGTCAGTTGCTCGTTAAAGGACCCAATAGCAAAATTTTCAAGGGAAACCATGCTTTTCTTAATTGGTTTTCTTAGGCGAAACTTTTTAATGTTTTCCAGAGCAAACTTGTTGAAATTTCTCATTTTTATGGGGAAAAATAATGGATTTGCATGGTAATACCTCATTTCACAATTTTAATCAGCTCAATTTTCGTTTCGTTATTCACCTTAGTACTTTAAAGTAAGCTGTTTGGTACGGTAACTTGAAAGCGGGAATTCAATAGAGGTTTTTTGATTTGATTAAAATTCATTATTATGTACTTGAGTTGTTGTTGCGTTCAGGCCTGCTTCAATTTTTGTTGTTTACTTTTGACATCTATCGGTAAGGCTCGAATAAAGTTGCTAAATGCAACTTTTGGCCATTTTAATCAAAATTATCAATTTTTCGATTTCTTTTTTTGGTTGCGGATTGTCTACTACCGCTACAAGGAATGTGATTCCCTGTAAACAAGGATTTCTCCCGACAGCTTCAATCTGTCCCCTAACAGGATTCGAACCTACGCCGTCTGGGGAAGCACTAACACTCGGCTTTTATAAGAACGCATTAGTACACGGGGCCACTCTGGTTTCCTTAAAAAGATTTCTCCCGACAGCTTCAATCCGACCCCCAACAGGATTCGAACCTTAAAATTGACTTCTTGAGCTCAAAAACACACCTTTGGGAGTGATTACGGTGATTGCTAGGGACAGGAAGTTTACACGAATAAAACTGTCAAATTAAACGGAAAAAGACGAATGGAATTGCCTGATTCAAGGATGGCTCAAGCCAGGATTACTTTCAAAATACACACTGGGTCCGATTAGTACAATGAAAATTCAACGGAACAATACATTTGTTGCAAAAACCTCACATTTTAGTACAATGATCGGACCCAGTGTGTATTTTTGAAATTCGTCCTGACGGTCCTGACGTACAGTGGTTCCTGCCTGATTAGACGAAAAAAGACGAATAGAATTGCCTGATTAGACGAAAAAGGACAAATAAGATTGACCGATTAAACGAAAAAAGACGAATAAAAATTGCTTATAAGACGTAAAAATTGAATCAATTTCCCAAAAAGGCGAATGAAACGGTTTTATAAGAAAGAAGACAAATTAAGTGCCCTTACATACGAAAAAAGACTTTTTTAACTGCTCCCACAAAATAGACGATACTGGGGAAAAATCTGTCTGCTCGTGCAAAAACAGCGAAATCTAGAAAATTCAAAAAAGAAAGTAAATAATGGGCAAGAGATTTTCGGTAGAACATAAGTCAAATACAAACCAAGACTTCAAAAATGCCTTTTTTTTAAGGAGCGTTTTCTGTAGAGCTGAAGTCAGATAAGCAGATACATGAATTGTTCTTATGGCCAGAAAGCTTCCTCAACCCGATTTTCTTTCTGTGTCTGTTGGGCAACACTACGAGTATAAGTTAATTTGTTAGTGTGGATTGCATTTTGTTGGTGCAAAACCACAACTGACAATCAAATTGTAACTTTGCCGTAAGCTTTGGCGTTGAACTTTCTTTGAAGTTATTGTTAGGGCCGCCAGATAGTTGCAAATTACACCATAAAATGTGCTTCCCAAAATCTTTAATTTTTGTCCAAAACTACCAAAAAGGGGAAAAATTTACAAAAAAATGTGGGTAAATTGCTTGTTCCGCTAATTTTTCTGGAAAAATAGTAGTTTATCAACAAGGCCACCAAACAGTTTCCATGTAATTTCCAAAATCTTCAATTTTTGTCCAAAATTACCAAAATGGGGAAACATTTTCAAAAAGTGTGGGTATATTGCTTGTTCCGCTACTTTTTGTGGAACAAGATTATTTTATCAATCAAAATCAAAGTTATATATTAGGAAACAAAGCGACCTCGTTTACTGTAGTTGCAACAAAACATCTTTAGTTTATCTTTGGGGCCATCAGTTACTTGTAAATAATAATTTACAATTCAATTACAAATCTGAAAATTTCCAAAAAAAATAAGGCAAATATCTTGTTCCCTTAAGAAAGATGTGGAAAAAGATGTCAAAATCAAACAGTGTAAAGACGCAGAGAGGATTTGTTACATTTGCATCAGAATGAAATGTATTTATCAGCTATTCCAAGCTATAAAGTAAGACTTACAGATACTGGGAGCATAGGAAAAGGTCAGTTCCTTTTGCAATTAATGATAAAAGTGCTAGTAAAATTACAAAAAAATCCGATTTCGTTACATTATTTCTCAAAATACAAACCAAAAATACAACATTTTTTGGCAATATTCTTTACCAAAACTTGGTGGCCTTGGTTATTATTTGCTTGGAAGATCGAAAACAATGCTTAATGAGCTTGAAATCCAAGAATATCCAAGTTTTTTGCCAATTAAACGAGAAAAGACGAATAAAATTGCCCGATTAGATGAAAAAAGACGAATAGAATCAAAATTAAGCGAAAAAAAATCGCGACGAATGAAGGTAAAAAGATGAAGAAAGACGAGTAAGTTTATTCATCTAAAGTTCCTGTCCCTAGTGATTACCGTATTAATTTACAAACCTGCTGCCGTTAGCAGTTTAGGCTTGCTAAAGAGTTGCTTGAGTTTTCAAAGGTCAGATCTTCGAAAAATGTTCCATTTAAGACAAATGACATGGATAATGTATGTTGAAGAGTTTGCAGAGTAAGTACAAAACACTTGAAAAAAATGTAAACGTGCAATTAAGCAAATGATTTCCTTTTATGTTTAGTTACCACAAAAACAGGTCTCTTCTGGCCATCTGCTTTTCCAAGACAGGCGTTCCTGATTCAAAAGTTGGGAAGAGCCCCAAAGAGCCCCTTCAACTTATGTTGAAGATGTTATGTTTTAGCAAAATTTTAAAATTTTAGATACAAGCAATAAAATATAATTCTTTTTTGGAAAAAATCAAGATTTGCCACTCCAACTTCAAGTTGTGCAGATGAGAAAGGCTGTTTCAAAAACTTGGTTTAATCTTCGTTTAATCTAACTTTCACGCTTATCAGAAATACACGTCTTCCGAACTTCTCTCCCTCCAAAATAAGTGTGGCGAAATCTGACAAAGTGCTGCAAAAGACAAAAATCGAATGCTAAAAAAAGATCTACTTTATATACTCATGTGTAGTTAAGTGAAGAGTATACTATTGCGTTATACGTCCTTTTATGAAACGTTAAACATTTGAATGTACTTAAATGCAATGATCACAATAGCACTATTTTAAATCTCGGGGTTTGGTCACTTTTTTGGTGTTAGCTTTTATAAAATATTTGGTCATGCAACGAATTTGAATTTGCCGCTTTTGGGCACCCCTGTATACAGGGTGCGTCTAACGTTTTTGCCGCTACTTTGAAGTGACGACACTCTTGAGGTGTTGAAGCTATTGCATTGAAATTTGTTGTGGGTCTTCCTTTGATATTGCTCAATCATCGCTAGAAAGATGGCTGCCAAAGAAGCCGAGAATTTTCCACAAGAATGGAAAAGGCACGCCATATTGGTTTCAATTCGTGCCGGAAGATCAAATTCTGAAATTGCAGAGTTTCTGAACTTGCCAGAAAGAAGTGTTCGACACGTGAAAAAGGCCCTAGAAGACAGTGGCTATGACTACAATGCTGTGGGAGCCAGGAAATTCCAATCCCGCCGGAGTGACTCTGTGAGAAGCCCAGATTTTGTCAAAGAGGTCGAGCAATTTGTCGCAACTCATCCAGACAAGTCCATCAGGGCCATCAGCAGGGATTTGAGCGTGTCTGAGGCCACAATTCGGCGATGTCTGCATGAGGACTTGAGATACAAGTCATACAGAATGCAAAAGGGCCAATTGCTTACTCCTAAGATGAAGGAAAAGAGGGTTGAAAATTGCAAGGCACTCATCCAAAAGCTGAAGCATCCCAAAGCTCCCCAGATGATTTGGTTCTTTTCTGATGAAAAAAATTTTTGCCAGGACCAAAAGATTAACAGGCAAAATAACAGATGGATTGCTCAGAACGTTTGTGAGGTGCCCAAGGTCATGTCCACGAAGTTTCCTGAGCATGTCATGGTTCTGGGGGTCATTTCTTCCGAAGGAGATGTCATGCCACCCCACATTTTCCCTAAGGGTCTGAGGATGAACACTGATGACTACATCCATGTTCTGAGCACTGCAGTGTTGCCCTGGATTAAGGAAAAAGCCAATGGAAGGCCCTATGTGTGGCAGCAGGATAGTGCACCTTGCCACACATCAAAAAAATCACTGGCCTGGATTGAGGCGAATTTCGACGACTTTGTAAAGAAAGAAGAATGGCCCCCTAACTCACCTGATTGCAATCCGTGCGATTTTTTTTTGTGGGGCATGGTTGAAAGAGAGTCCAATCGAACTCCCAGTAACACCAGAGATGAATTAATCCAAAAAATTAATTCTTCTTTCAAGCATCTCTCGCGTGATAGTGTGATCATGGCATGCAAGCGATTCCGACCCAGATTACAAATGGTTATTGACCGAAATGGGGATTTTATTGAATAAATAAAACTTTGTCCTATCATGTAAGGACCAGCACAAGTTGAAATTTTCACGATATCTTTCTCCAGCGCCTCACCGGCTCAATTTGAAAAATCTCTTTTTTTCCGGCAAAAACGTTAGACGCACCCTGTATAGGGTTGGTCAGGGACAGTTTGTAGGAAACGATCCAAATCACGTTTGAAACTTGACAAAGAATCATCTAATGTGTAGATTCGTCTGAGATGTTGAGGAAGAAGGTTGTACAGGTTGGGGGCTCGATTTAAAACTGAAAACGTCTTTAGATTTTTTAGCAATTTATTGTCAATTGAAGAAGCTTTATACCTTGGGATACATGTAATACCTCTCCTCTCGCTAATCGTGTACTCTATTCCTGGGTTTGGGCAGTAGCCGTGTAGACATTTGAAAACGTAAAGAATTTGATA
>JAAGOF010000064.1:455340-468076 GCA_010645155.1 Tigriopus japonicus | reverse complement strand
GGTTGTAGAAATCTTCAAAGGAGTTGTGTTTATAAAGTTAATGAAAAGTTTACTCTCAAGTAGACTTTGTAGCATACCTTCAAGTAAACTAGCAAGCATTCCAAGACCAATACAACCAAAACATATGAACTACAGATTGACATTTAACTACATTAAGAAATTTCAACATTCTGTAGCATTTTTTCTTTTCCTCAAACAAAGGACAGAAACACCAATTTGTAAATGGCATGTAAAGTGCCATCCTTTGTTCAACAACTGAGATCCCCTGTCTCCTCCTTGCCCTCCCAATTTCATGTGGAGTAGAGATCATCAGGGTGTCTAAAAAAGAAAGGGGTTGACTCTTTCCACTTTTTCAAACAATCTCATGTCTAAAACTTTTAATAATTTTAGCTGGGCCCCTCTTTCTTAGTCGTATAAAACATTCAATATGTTAATCTTCATTTAGAAGCCATGAATTTGTGATCTTTTGGGACCTGAAAGCTTCCAAGACAAGCCGCATCTAGTCACGTTGGCGCAAGGGGTTGATTGACCAATCAGAACTTGGGTCCCCAGGAACCCTCTAATCAGAGAAGACCTTCAATTCCAGACCTTTGCCCTTCTTTGTATATAAAGCCTTTACTCAAAACTAGTCTCAAATGTCTTTAGAACTTATGAATAACTTCTCCAGCTCAATGAAGTACAATGGGTACTCTTTCTATGAATGATTTTTGATGGAGCAAATGCAAGTTATTTGCTCTTTTTTCGACATTTATTTACACTTTCAACGTTTTTCGTCACTTAGTTTTTCACTTTTGGGTACATTTTTCTGCAACTTTTGGTAACAAAAAGGGTAAATTTATTTACCCTTATCTATTTTCCATACTAATTATATTATCTTTGGTAAATAAACATTTTTTAGAATTTGATTTGCTATGAGTGATGTAAACTCCTAAAAGGTTATGTTTTATGGAAGTTTTTGATATCCCATTTGAATTCACTGAATTTCTAATGATTTAAACTATGAATTTGCCTCAAATCAGAATTTTAGTTTTAGCAAACAACTTTAAACTTGCTTTGATATTTCTCCCAGATATATGAAATGGAGATAATAAAGGTAACTATATTGAACGTATTTCATCTGAATATCTAATAAATCACATAACCACAAAGACCTTTTTTGGCCTGCAATCAACACTTGATGTATGCTTCTATTCTTGTAACTAATTTGGAATAGAACAGTCCTCTTAAAAGAAGGGCACGTCCTATTTGGCACCTCTAAAACACTTCCAAACTTGCAAGACTACCATCCCAGGTATATAGCACCCCATGACTTCAGAACTCATTTACCATTTGTAGATACATATTGCTGCCAAGTTCAAGCATGGGTTGGGAATTGAAATAGGTTTAGTCTTAATCTACGTACAATGAACATAATGGTGAGAACTTGTCTAATTATTGAATGAAAAAAGCAAAAATACTATCTCAATATGATTTCTTAAAGAAATAGGCGTTTCTACTTGCTGCCCTGTGTGTAGCATATTTTTGCAACCCTGATTGACTTTGCCAGCGACTTGAGTTTGTTTATGTACGTCAGCTTCTCGTGTTTGTGGTCCACGAAATCGTGGATTTTTAAGCTATGTAACGCTCATATAAAAGAAGCCAACCATGTTGATTGTTTTGGTCTCCAAAATGAAACAGGGCTGCCAAAAGTGACACGCCGTAAAAATGGAAAAAGGTCAACAGCAAGCTAAGGTCTCAAAAACTTTTACTAAGTGTTACAATTGTATGGGATAAATTTCTTAGACCAATAAGTCTTTTCAACAGAATTAATTATTGTGGCGAAAATGATTATTAGAAAATGGCTTTTACAAATTATTAGGAATCATGACGGCAACACTGCTTTTTATTTGGTAAAAATACAAGCTTACCCCAAACAAACAAATATTTCAAACACCCAAACAAATAAACAAAAAATAATAATTTGCCAATGAACCAAGAATAACATCAGCAAAGATCTTGCGTTGCCAAAACCATCTTACATTGATTTCCAGCATGGTTGCCAGGGCAAGATCTACGATGCTACAGAAGCTGTATATTTTTTTTTATTGGTTGCGGATATTCTACTACCGCTACAAGGAATGCGATTCCCTGTAATCAAGGATTTCTCCCGACAGCTTCAATCCGATCCCCAACAGGATTCGAACCTACGCTGTCTGGGGAAGCACTTACACTCGGCACTTTCAAGAAAGTGCTAGTACGCGTGGCCACTTTGGCTTCCTTACTAGATAATGCTACTTTTATGGCAAAATCTTAAGTCCTTTTCCTTGAGGATTAACAGCTTTTGAGTGGCATCATTTAGCTGAAATGGCACCCATTTTTGAGAAATGGTCCTTTTCAAAAACATCATAGCCATCAAAGAAACAGAGTTGACATGAGGCCAAAAAGTGGCATCAAATATCATATCCTGGCAACAATGCTGGAAATCAACGCAAGGTGGGTTTGGCAACGCAAAGTCTCCGCTTACATTTTTCTCATTTGTTTGCATCAGTATTTTTGACTTGTTAGGGTTTTTTTAAGCTTCGCCTTTTCGGCGCTGCAATTTTCCTGTCGCTTGCGTTAAGTTTACGTTTCTTTGTGATTCAACAATCTTGCACTGTGTGCAGGGTTGCCAGGTGGCCAAAAGAAAAAAATTCTCTCGGCCACTTCTAAAAGTGGCCGAAAGTGGCGAAAATAGCAAAAACATAATCGAAATGTTCATGAATTTTGTAAAATGAAACCTGCATTGGTCTGAAATCTTACTACATTTGAACTTGCCATGTTCCACCTCCCAGAGCATAGACATCTAGGTATGCATAGACTTGAAACATCTAGTTTGTGTCCAAAATTGGGCACTTGCAAATCTTGATGAAATGGTCGATTTTAGAATTAGAAAAACCCTTAGTAAAAATTTACGTTGATGCAAGAAGCACTGGAATCATGGAGAGGGAGGCTACCTATGAGAATAATGATTTCCAGTAAGAACAATTCAATTGCGTTCTTCTGCAAATGAGACCTTGCATATGTTGACAAGAATACGTATTTCAATTTTCAGCTTGATCGAACGTTGGAGACAAAAGTTGTGTTCGCTCAAAGTTCAGTGCAAATCCTACCATGAATGCTACCAAATTCATTGGTAATCGTTTTACCACAAAAGGGCAAGTTCATTCATTATATGCTCTCTTCAGTACATAAGTTTGAGAAGGCATAACTTTTCACTCAGGCATTTGATTGGGCTGAAATTTGAAATGCGTGTTCTTCTCAATGCAAGCCAGGTCTCATTTGCAGAAGAACGCAAATGGTTTGTTTCTGCTGGAAATCATTATTCTCATTGCTAGCCTCCCACTCCATGATTTCCGTGCTTCCTGGTTGATGTGACCTCCGTGTAATGTTAAACCCTCTTTCTGAAGAAACTTTTGGTTTCATTTGGGTACTCAAATCGTCAATCATTGCTAAACTTATCAAAAATGGACCAGTCAAACTCACACAGTCAATAATTTGATAAATAAATCATCTTATTTCTCTAGATTTGAAACGTACCTCATTGTGTTTGCAAAATTCTATACCAATTGGATAACAATTTCAAGTTAACTATCTTTACTTGGAAATGTTGGAATTAGGAATGTTATTTAGGAGGCTGGGCCAAATGTTGATTGAGAGAATTGAAATTTGCTTCATTTTGATACAAGTATTTTTCAGACTATATTTCCAAATTTTCAGTGTTAAACTGAATGCTTGATTTTTTTTTGAGGTTTTTTTTCAATTTTTTTGAAAAAGAATTGAAAATTTGAAAAAAGAAAAAAAAATGACCGATCGATTTTAGTTTTAGGCGAAAACGCCATTTTCAGTAAGAAATTGAATTTATTTTGTGGCCGAAAGTGAACGAAGGGTTCAAAAAAGCGGCCAAATTTCAATGCAAAAGTGGCTGAGAGGCTTCTATTGAACCTGGCAACCCTGACTGTGAGTGCAATGGGATTGGACAATGAGCACAACTAGTTACATAATTCAAAACTGGAATTTGCGACTTCAGGGAGTCAGTGGTGGAATTGCTCTCTCAACTACTATGCTTGAACAAGAGCAATGCAAAAAGAATCAAGTAGCCTGGCACCCTTGCTGCTGGACTGCTGAAATGAGCTCAAAACAAATCTCCACTGACCTCAATGTAGTGACATTTATGTCTACATTTATGTCTATATAGAACTGTAGGTCAATCCAGCAATGCCAAAATTTCCAAGTGTGGCTGCCTTCAGTTGGGGTGGCCTGTAGCTACCAAAATTTTGGATATTTATTTACAAAATGGCTATCGTACTTTTTTGGCTTGTGTACTAATGCAAGGATGACTCAACGAAGGATATATTACAGAATACCACTTAAGGCCGAGTTACTACATTGAAAATTCAACGGAACATTTACTGCTTTGAAATAACCTCTCATTTTAGTACAATGACAGGCCTTAAGCTGTATTTCTGTAATTCGTCCTGAGAAATTAAGATGTCCTTGACTATGTTTTATTTTTCTATGTAATAAATAAGGGAAAATTGATTTGACTACCAAGGGTTTGCTTGAATCCCCACTCCAACCCAGAGGGCCAGAGTTTGTTTCAGCTAGCATTGTTATTCAGTTAGAAACAGATATCGGTCTACCACTGAGGACGTAAGTGGGCATCTCAACCTTCCTCCTGCCAAAGTGAAGGATCTTACTTTTGGCTGCATTGAAAGTCATGTTGTTTGAGAGCGACCATTCATGAACTTGGTCAAGAGCACTCTGCAGATTGATCTCATCTTCAACTGAGTTCACAACCGAAAAAATCTTGCAATCATCAGCAAATTTTAGCGAAAATATTGGGCTTTTTACGACAAGATCATCCATGTAAACTGAGAAAAGTAGGGGACCAAGCACGCTGCCTTATGGAACACCAGAAGACACCGGACTCCAATTTGATGACGCACCACCCAAGATCACACGCTGAGACCGCCACAACAACCAGTGCCGAATCCAACTCCACATTCTTCCTCCAATTCCCAACCTCAACAGCTTTCCTAGCAACACATCGTGATTGACCTTGTCAAAGGCCTTTGAAAGGTCCAAGTAGACCGCATGGACATTTTTCCCATCGTTCATGGCTCGAGAAACAAATTCGTTGAACTCTAGAAGGTTGGTCGTACATGACTTTCCCGGAAGGAAACCATGTTGATTGTTTGCAATTCGTCCGCCCTCTGACATAAAGTCCCAAATTCGATCTTTCACTAGTCTCTCCATCAGCTTCCCACAAACACTGGTTAGAGATATCGGACGATAGTTAGCAAGTCTGTCTTGCATCACCTCCTTTCACAAGGGGAAATATATTGGCACATCGCCAATCACAGGGAACCTCGCCAGACGACAATGACCGAGCGAGAATAAGTGACAGAGCATAGGCCACCGATTTTCCAAGTTGGCTGCCATTGATCCCGCAGAGGTCGTCAATGGCTGCAAGTCCTTCCGGCCCAGGATTGAAAGGATGATTGAGAGGGAGGGGCAGCATATTGAATAAATTTATTCTTAATTAGTTGGGCTTTCAAATAAAACATTAACTGACTCTCTACTTGCTCTACTTATTGATCTGGAAGCAGTTAAACTTTGTCCGGATTTCTCTGAAAGACGCTGTATTATATCCTTAGCTTGATTTTTTAAAGCTTGTTAGAGCCTTTTCTAGAAATAGTGGTCTTAAAAGGCAATCAAACTTAAGCCTACAATCTACATTATATGTCACATCCTTCCATTACCATAATTGAAATTCATTAGAAGGTTTGGTATTTGTTTAAAGCCAAGATCAAGATTAAACCGAGGTTTGTGTCTGAAATGCACTTATTTCTAGAAGGTGCTGAGAATGTTTGATTGGATATGGAGGCTTTTTGACAAGTTCCAAATTTGATCTTGAAACTATTTTTTTTTCAAAAGTTACTTGATTCTCAAAAACTAAATTTTTCTCAACAATTCATTAATTTTGGCCAAAATCGTAAATAAAAAGTGCAAATACAAGTAAAAGGTGCAAAAAGGCAAAAGGGGGTTATTACCAAAAGCCTTTTTACACTATTTGCCCGTCCCTAATAACTAGTGATGGGCTATTGTGATAGGCTTAATAGTCTCGGGCTTACGGTATAGAGAGAAGATATGAAAGATATCTTATCATCTGCGCAGTCAAATGCATTCATGCCCTTTGTCCAAATGCCGAGATAGACTTTTGTGTCAATGAAAGGCAAGGAATCAGTTGTAATGTCATTGGAGAGAGTAAAGTGATTCGCACAATCAAATCAAATTTCATATTGTTTAGAGCTCTAACCCTTTATAACTTTCTGCCTTGCAATATAAGACGATTTTACAATGGAATGGACCCACTGAATATTAGTTTTAAAGACGATTTGGACAATTTCTTATTTTTTTGTTTTTGGGTGACCCCAGTTGCTAACCTCTATTGGAAGGCTTGATTCAAGTACTCGAATCCCATCTTTGGACCATCAATGAAGATAATGATTTATAGAATAATGTGGCAATAGTAATGGCATGTGTCTAGCGTATTTTGGCAGCCCTGATTGACTTTGCCGTCCACTTGGGTTTGTTTATGTACGGCGGTCCCTATGCACGCGGATTTTCAAGCTCTAACGTTCATACTTCTTTTTCCGATTTGTTTGTGTTTTAATTGTGATTTGTATTTGTTTGGTTATCTGTTATTTGTCTTTGTTCTTTCTTATATTTATTTGTTTCCCATTAAGGGCCTTTGGCAATATATGATCGGCATTGATCTACCAGACCAAAAATGAGAAAGTGCAAAGCTTTTTACACCTTACCTTCCCTCTAAAATGAAGATCAAACATTATCTCATAAAGATCTATTCAGACTTTTAAGCAGAATTCTTTTTGACAAAATTTGTGCTTAAAGTGCATTTACACCTTACGTTTTATATCTAGTTTGAGCCCAAGCAAGGTGACTAGGTCCCAACCAAGCTTTGAAGCTAGATTTTTGAAAAAAGCTATATTTGGGTAAAATAAAGTGGAACTTTGGGATAAAAAACAAAGTAAGACTAAACAATTTTGATGTCTTTTTATAGTTACAAGACTTTTTGGGGGCAAAATATGAATATTTTATTTGAGTATTGGAATAATTTTCAATGAAACAAAAACATTGTAGACAAAAGAATAATTGAAATTTCATGGATTTTTTGGGGGGGTTGTGATAATTTGGTGCATTATTTGCTCATTTTGAAAAAAAAACATTTTTGGCCCCTGACATACCCGATTGATAAAGACAACGTACTAATCACTTTTTTCTTTCTCTTCCAATAGGATATTTGGTTACAATGTTGGCACATTTCATAACATATAAGTTTTGTCTCTTCCCACATGCATTTATGGTGTAAGCTGGTTGTGAAGCTTATATGGAATTGGTTCATGCTCTATATAAACCACCAATATGAGAGCAAAATGCATGCATGCTACTGATGCAAACAAATTGGCCATTTCTTTGTTTGTTTGTATATTTGTTTGGGTTTTCAGAATATTTGTTTGTTTGGGGTAAATTTGTACCATTCCCACATAAAAACTGTTGTCAACATGATTTGTGTTACATGATTTGTAAACACAAGTATCGTAAAATCATCTTCACCACAATTCTTCATGCTTGTGAAAGAATTGATTGGTTCCAAAGAGATATTTCATACAACTGAAGCTCTTGGTTTTGACTGTGGAAGGTTTTCAAGACTATAAGTTACTTTTGACCCTTTTTACCTCGCCGTAGGGTGTCTCTTTTGGCAACCATGATTTGCTTGGAGACCAAAACATTCAACATCTGTTGACTTCCCGTTCTGATTTGTTTTTTTTTGTAATTTGTATGTCAACTATAATAAAAGAGTAGGATCATAAAAATTCATAAAGAAATCTAGTGGATTTCATGCGGTAACAGCTCGCCATTCCCATGATACACATATTTTTGAAGATTGCAATGGTCATTCATAAGTTTTGGACAAATTTAAGTGCCCCAAATGTTGACTGAGTATTGTTAATGGACCTGTGGTGGTTTTTAGTTGAAATTATTGGTAAAATCCCTTCCAAATTGGCATGGAAATCTGACTACTGAAAAGGTAATTCAGGCATGATCTATGCCAAAATTCATCAGAAAAACACTTACAGTTCTATTTGGTGTTCCGCCATCGACATTTTAGGCACTTCAGTTTGTCCAAAACTGATGAATGACTTTTACAATTTTTAAAAATATGTGTATCTTGGGAACTGTGAACTGTTGCCGCATGAAATCCACTAGATGGTGGGTGCAGTTTATGACCGTACTCTGTTATTGTAGTGCTTTAGTTTGGTATGCTGTCGTTTGTTTGTCTTCGTTTGTTATTTGTTATCTTTGTTTGTTTCCCATCCCATCATGCACTACCCTAAAATGCTTCAGTGAAAGGGTAAAATGTAAATATCTGTTCAAGGGTCACTGAGCAAACCTAAAACGCAAAATTTTACTAGTATGGTATCATCTTTTTGGTTTAAAGTCCTTTAAGTGGAACCAGCAAAATAGAAATAACGTGCAACCTTTGAGCATTATTAAACAAGATTTCAATTCTTATGTGCCCAATAAACATTGAAAAGTTCAAAAATAGGTCAAATTTTGTGCCAGAGTGCAATATCGGGAGCTGTATTAGTAAGGTGACCTCCCAATCTTATATACTGGGACCTGCCAGTCAGCTGTTCGTTAAAGGACCCCATAATCATCAGTGTCATGTTAATGAAAAAATGCATGTGCCCCCAATAGGTCATATTTCATGCTGTCACTAAGTATAATCAAGTCACTGAGTATAATCAAACACTTTTCACTCCATCTTCTTGCTGTACATTATACCATAGACCTTGGTACTGCGGGACTGCATCGAAAGTTTCAAATTTTATCATATTTGCTCCCATTTACAAAAATGTGTTATATTTTACAAGATCAGTTTTTTATATCACAAAGATTTTGTTTGTCAATTCCTTGTTACATAAACCACATGCCAGACCAAACCAGCCATACCAAACTTTGTTATGAAGAAGACAATACCATGTTACATAGTGGCAAGGTTGGGTCATTACTTGAAAATTGCAATTAATTACAATAACAAATACATCGTCAAAAAATGTATTCAATTACAATTACATTGTCCAAAAATGTAATTGTCTAATTGACTTCAACTTCGGACTCCATTGGAGTCCGATTTGTTGTGCCTGAGGTTTAAAAAATGGACCACAAGAGGCGCACCATACTGGGTATTATTCAGGGTGGTCACAGCTTATTAATTTTCCAAATTTTCTAAAAGGGTTTCAAAACCCTTCTTTGTTTGACATTTGATTATTTTAAACTAATGCAAAACTAAAATTGGAAACGAATTTAAAAAGTAAGAAACATTCCAAACCAACAATGGGTTTTTGAAACCCAGTTATAAAACTATGATTATGAAAGCGATTACCGTATCAAATTACAGACCTGCTGCCGTTAGAAGTCTAGGCTTGCCAAAAAATATCTCAGTTTTCAAGGGTCAGATTTTCAAAAAATGTTGTATTTAACAGCAATGACATAGTTATTGTATGTTGAGAAGTATTGCAAAGTAATTTAAAAACAAATGGAGAAATGGGAAGCCTTCAATCAAACAAATTATATGTTTTTAGGTTTAGTTGCCCATAGACCACTGAATTCCTAGACTGCGCTGCTGCCGCCAATCATCAGATTCTCTTACATCAGTAGGGAAGAAACATATTGTGGCGGGAGAGCGCAATCGTCCAAGAAAAGTGGTTTAAAGTCCCTTTGAGAATGAGTTTTACGTGCTTAGCCCCATGCCACAACACTGGCTACCCTCTGGAAGTGTGAAAGTTGATTTCTGATCCCTAAATTTCAATGTTTTGTCCTGGAAATTTGCAAATTCTACCTCTCTCTAAAAAGAAAAGTCAAAGCAGGCTGATTGTTGGGGAGGATGAAAGTCCAATAAAAGAAGAAAGATTGAACCCATAAGCCAAGCTTTCCTCATGTTCCTCATGTAAGAACCAAGGTATTGAAGCGTTTCAATAAAGACAAATAATTGCGTGCTTTCGCTTCTCTATTTCAAGACAGAATGTTTTTCCAAAATCACAATTCAACTAATTAGAAGAAGAAACAATTGCGAGCATAGTGTCGGTGAGGAGACGCCGCAGAACCCCCCGGCCAGATTCGGATTCATCCGGATCGAAATCGATCTGGAGCTGTCACCAAACGACCAGCACGGGTAATTGTTGGTGGAGGTTGCGATGCATCGAAGAATGCCGGTTTCAGTCTGTCAATTCATATCTAGCACGTTTTTCCATTGATGTCCAGTAAAAAGGTTTTGTTGCGTCTTTGAAGTACCAAGAAGGGTCCATCATAAGGAGGTTCCAATGGTGAACGAACTTTGTCTATTCGAACCCAGACGAATGGAGAGGAGGCCAAGCTAGGGGGAATGTAGGATGAGGATTTACCATGAAAATGTGAAACCGGCGGAACCACCTGGCTCAAACTCTCTCGTAGCTGTCGGAAATGTTGTTTCGGTGAGGTTTGGGAATTTGGATGAACGCACATGGATCCGGGAACTTTTAAACTGGCTTCGTAAAGTCGTTGAGCGGGAGAAAGCTTGGTATCATCCTTGGGAGCACAACGAATACCAAACATCACCCAGGGAAGATGATGCGACCATTGAGGTCCAGCTAGCCTGGCACGAAGGATATCTTTCAACTGTCGGTGAAACCTCTCGACAAGACCATTGGACTGGGGATGATAAGCGGTAGTGTGCTGGAGCTGCGTGCCTAACATCACGGAAAGTTCATGCCTTAAAGCAGACGTAAACTGGGCTCCTCTGTCCGTGATGATGGTCTCTGGAAGGCCAAATCGGCATATCCACCCGATGAGAAGGGCACGTGCACAGGAGAGGGCGGTTATATCACTCAAGGGAATGGCTTCAGGCCAACGGCTGAAGCGATCCATAATAGTCAGAATATATTTGTAGCCACACGATACCTCCAATGGTCCCACAATATCTAGATGAATGACTTGAAATCGCGAAGAAGGCGTTTCTAAATGCTCCACCGGAGCTTTGGTATGATGTGACTTTCCCTCGTTGACATTCTTGACATTGGGCGGTCCATTGAGTTACATCGCGATTCAAGCCATGCCAAACATAATGTTTGGCCACGAGACGGCGTCCAGCTCGAGCTCCAGGATGAGCGGTGGAATGTATCGAGTCGAAAATCGTGCGACGGAGGGAGGACGGTGCCAAGGGTCGAGGATTACCTTGAGACACATCGCACAGCAAGTAGTGATGTGACTTGGGCAAGTAATGAGTCATCACAGACACCCAAGAACAAGTTGTTGACAAGCATTACTTGGGCAATACACCAATACACTTGGCAAGCTCAAGGAACATTGGAAGATGCAGTTGCCGGCAGTTGCTCTTTGAAGAGTCAAGATACTTGCAGTGTGACTTTGAAGGAAAAATGTCAAGTTGCATTTTCGATGATCTTTTGACCTTAATAATTTAGCAATAAATAGTGGAAGTGATACAAAAAATATTTCGATATGGATAGCATTTGCAAAACCATGTTTTTTTTTGGTTTCGGTTCTAGGCCACACATGAATGCACTTTTGAGGCTAATCAAGACCGAGATTTAGAAGTCACACTTCCAGAACAATCTCGTTTACTCAGAGTTGCCGGCATGAAAAGGTAAAATGCCAAATCTTTTTTTTTAGTATTCTCGAAATCTTTTGCATTTCCCCATGTGAGAGAATTGAAGTGTGTAATTTTCTTAAAAATACATCCTTTCAAAGGTATGGGCCCTATTCAGCTGAATCAGCCTGGTTTAGTGAAATTCAGATGGCAAGTTTATTCTTCGTTCATAACAAATTTGGCAAACCTGTTAGCTGGGAAAAGTACTTGTACAAACACCCAAGCTTGCCAAGCTTCAGCAAGCCCAAGCACTGTGCCAGTACAGCTTGCCCAATCTCTTGTTTGCCTCCCATCACTAACAGCAAGTGAACATCGGGAGACACCTCGACAGTCTCGAATTTCAGGGACGTCAAGGACGTACGAACGGAGGCCAATTCGGGATCAGAGTTTTGAGCCTGAGCCAAGCATAGGGGAGATTCCACCAGGCAATCCACCAGGATTCCACCAGGGAGCAAATGCGTGAAAGTGCATCAGCCACCACATTTTGCTTCCCCGAAACATGTTCAATTTGGGTCGTAAATTCAGAAATGAATAATAATTGGCGTTGTTGGCGGCCGGATATGGGATCCCTAGTTTTGGCGAAGGCAAACGTGAGTGGTTTATGATCGGTGAAAAGACGAACATCCCGACCTTCAACGAAATGCCGAAAATGCGGAATGGACAAGTATATGGCCAGCAACTCCCGATCAAACGTGCTATATTTTAGCTCAGGAGGACGTAACTTCCGTGAAAAGAATGCCAGTGGACGCCAAGCTTGATCGGAATATTGCTCAAGAACGGCTCCAACGGCCACACTGGATGCATCCGTTGTGAGAGCTAGAGGAGCGGAGGCATCGGGAAAGGTGAGCAGGGTGGTATCAGCCAGGGATAACCTATATAATAGTATAAATACTGGATACGAACTCGCAGAATTTCCTAGCTCGCAACCTCACACGTATGAGGCCGAGAGTTCGTAAGTAAACAAGAAGTACAAACGGCCATGTTGGG
>JAAGOF010000064.1:404830-443215 GCA_010645155.1 Tigriopus japonicus | reverse complement strand
AAACAAACAAACAAACAAACAAACAAACAAACAAACAAACAAACAAACAAACAAACAAACAAACAAACATTGTGGTTCACCCGTTAAGCAATATTAATTTCTGTTTGCAGAAAAGGTGCTCCCTTGTTGAGTAACGATGTTAATGTTTGTCGATGATGTTGTCGATGCTTTTGAACACTACTCTTAAACAGTCAAATCTCATTTGAAGAAACTTTTCGGTCAGCGGCAAAATGTTGCTTATATCGAGATTGTTCTTTTATCGAGACTACAGAAAATTGGCTCAAGAAACGATAAAAAATACAAGGAGTACCAGAGGAGTTTACCTCACATTTACAGGGTCGGCGGCCCAAGTGTAGACCCCTTAGGACCATCATAAGTATTGTAGTTTGTGATAGATGTTTTCAAATTTTCAGTCAAAGAATCCCAATGTATTAAGGAATAGAAGTTGTGTTATACATATTCCTCTTGAAGCCCTTGGGCATGGATGAGATCATGACATCGATAAAGTAATTGGGACAGTTGGCACAGTGCCTTGCATTTGACCCTCAAGGAGAGCAAGGCAGAATTTTGGGTTGGAATGGACCCTTTGGTATCCCAGCATGTCTCACTTTTGAGGATTTACCAAGAAAACAAATCTATGAGCCTCAATTAGATCTGAAATAGACGCTGGTTATGTACTAAAAATGCCAAAATCTCCACTTGGACCGCCGACCCTGTATATAACCTTATAAGCTTACTTTTATTACTACAAAATCCGACAATGACTCAAAAATTTAGCTTTTAAAAATAGTTATTAAAACACACTAATTTACATTACAAGTGCATGCATTTATATCTCTATTACAAAGCTTAAGGACTTGTTCAATCTCAATTTGACAGAAAAAATGAAAGACGAAAGTACAATTTTGTCATCGTCATTGGTAAATTATCTAACCAGGGACAAACAACTTTTTAAAAATATGAGCCTTCCACGCTTTCATACTGACGCAGTTTTTTTGCTATTTTTTGGAATTTCTCAACTGCAAATCTTCTATTCTCAGTTTGACCTCAAATTTCTTCAAATTTGAGAGACTTTCTTAGGTTCACATGACACTTTCTTGGATTGCTTATTTTACACTAGGTTTTGCTTTGGCAGACTCATTTTTTTCACTCTCAAGCATAGCAAATTTGTTGGCAAAATGAGCTTAAAGTATTTTTCTAAAATTGTCGACAAACTATTTTTTAAACTTAATGTCATTAAAATAGTTATAGTTAAGTGGCATGTTGGACAATTTTCAGCGATTTTGGGTTCAAAATGCAATTTTTCGTTCTTTTGACTGAAATTTGAAAAGGGCAAGTTGATTTTTCAAAAAAGGCGCAAGGCGCGAGAGACCAAAAAAGTGCGCAAAAGGTACCCTAAAATCGCAAAGTTTGCGCAAAAGCACAAAATGTGGAAGCACTGCATTGATCCTTTTAGAAATGCTTCGTTTTGTTTTGTTTTGTGCTGAGACCAATTTAAGCAAGAGCAATAGGCCAAAACTTTGAGCATATTTCTTATATCGAGATTGAGGAAAAATGGAAAAAACAAAGAAATGGCAAATAAAATGGCAAATAGACACGAAAAATTACCAAAAATAGCAAAGATAGCCACTAAATTCGGAAAATGAGCGTAATGTTTGACCAACAATAAGGTGGAATGCAAGTGCATGAGCATTTAATAGAAAATATTATGATTCCGTTGAATAATCAATATATCCTGCAAATAAAATATTTTTGGCAAAATTTTTTTTACCTATTTTTGCCCAAAAAAGCAGTTTTTTTGTGGTTTAGTGGTTTGATGTGGCCAAAAACGACAAATTTTGCATTCAATTGTCTAAAAACCGACTAATTTTGTACTTATTTGCCCAAAATGGCAAATAAATACAAAAATAGCAAATAAACTTTAAAAGCTAGCAAATAGTAAATAAACATGTTTTTGGGCATAAGATCTTATTTGCCTGAAATCTGCACCCCTACTTATGAACTGAGAAACCTCATATCATTAGATATGTGGAGGCTTGAAACCGAACACTCCACTCATTATGAGCAGGAGCAGATCCTACAAAAGACAATATTCTACTGTCTAAAGAAGCTCTCGGGAAAGAAGCGTCAACTTCGTTAAGTTGTTCTTTTTTAAAACTTCAAATGTTTGCCGTTGTTGTCGCCACAATAAACCCAGGAAGTTTGAGTTAACACGAAATTCGACTTTATGATAAGTTGCGAAGTAAATTGAGCAAAAAATGATCAACTCAAATATCATATTCCATAATAAGTAGTGCTCGTGTTTTTGCTTTGATATTTTTTGGGTCAGAAGCTCCTTTTGGCTGCATTTTTTCTCTTGCACTTCTTGTTTTTCTGGGCCTTTTTGAAGCTTTACGTTAAAGCCGCTTGTCACTACAATCAAGTTAATGCTTCTTTCCCATGCGCTTCTTTATTGTTATCTACAATTCTACATACGTGCAATTTTTAGAGATGATTGGTTTAGCGTCCTTCATTCAAGCAATTGCTAGCCTACATTACTTCGTATCATTCGATTGCGTTTCTTGCATTCACTTAACATGTTACCAAGCGGTTTCTTTGCATTTATCATTGTCACTGGGGCATAAGGTATAAAAATCAATGATTTTCTGTCAAAGAGGCTTCACAATGTTCCAAAACGTACAAACCACTCTCAATCGAATGATGATTCGTTCGGCTCTTGGCAAATTCAACGTTAATTGCACCATAACCACTAACAGCGACTCAAATGACTAGCGAATTTTCAAGTCTTGCTTTTCCAGTACTCATAAAAAATGAGATATGATGAGCCATAACAACAGTTGAGAACCAAGTGGATTCTCTCGTTGGGTGTCATGCCTACATGTCGCGTTTCGGAGGAGAAATGGAATGCGCGTGTGTGAGATAGAATTAGTTTGGCACAACCGGGCAAAGTGAATGGATGACATGTTAGAAACATTAGTAGCCTTCACAATGACTCGGAAAATTGCACCTCCCCGTATATTCCTATTACGTGAAGTGAGCAGATGCACTCCGACACAAACGAAACCTTCTCGCGGGTGCCGTACTTTAAAAGCCATATTTGTTCATACTGTGAACCTGCATTTTTCAAGATTCCGTTTGATACAATATATATATTTCTATATTTTACCTTCATGTGAACCCAATTCACTTAGTGGAGAAATGTTTGTGCCGCTGATTACGATCTGGTCTAATCATTTCTTTGCGCTGTCGTGGAAAATGAAGTGCGGGAAATTTACCAAAATACATTTCCTCATGTGCTAATCTCTTATCCTTGAGTAGTTTTCGTTGATTTTACAGATGTGAAGAACGTGGAACGAGGTAACTCTTTTTCTACCCATCTCTGCTCGAAACCCCGAGCTCCTCTAGGGTTCTGCGGTCCGGTATCAGTTTGTACTCTGAACGGTTTCCTTCGAACTTCAACTGTAGAGTACGAATGGGCCGAAAGAGCTACTACTACTACTACTACTACTCCTACTTCACTTCACAACGTTCATACAGTGGGAGGAGAGGGAGAACGAGAAGGAGGCGACCGACAGACCGACGGCTGACTCCTTGCAAATCGGCCGCGAGAAAGAAGAGGAAGAAGCGAGTACAACGAACTTCCATCACTTATTCCCCCTTGGCAGACTCCTCAACGTGCACAGCATGCCATTATTGTGGATGACAAAGAACACTTGGAAAGCTCGATCAATGACGGCCAAAATATTTTTATTTATCTTCCAATTTTACCAACACCAAAAGATCCTTTAACTTTTTGCAAGTAGATCGGCTAAAAAAGTTCGGTAGGAAAAAACAGATTTTTGAAGGTTGCGATGAGTTCCTTGGAAAGAGTTTCAAATAAACTCAAATTTCATATATGTTGATTACCAAATACGTCATTTATGTGGTTAGGTCTTCATTTTTAGCATGAAAGTCTTTCGGGAAATCATCTGAGTAGATCGGAATTGCAAAGGCCATGGTCGAATAAGTAGAAAGGGGGAGAAACGAAAGAAGGTCGAGCGAACGGCGGAGAAAGACGAGTGTCTTTGTTGCAAAATGGGGCAACAGCAACCCAAGAGAAAGAAATGGCGAAAGAAAGACCAAGATTGCCATGCCTCCTACCAATGAAAACGTGCAACGGGCCACCAACATGATGATGGTGGTAGGAGAAGAGTGTTAGTTGTTCTATTCGAAGGGCCCATTCAGTGGCGCATGGCGCCCTCTCACCAACATACGTATAACCTCCTTCCAAGAGCCCTTCCTCTCTTTTTTTAGG
The DNA here is from genome assembly GCA_010645155.1 of Tigriopus japonicus. Taxonomy (NCBI): domain Eukaryota; kingdom Metazoa; phylum Arthropoda; class Copepoda; order Harpacticoida; family Harpacticidae; genus Tigriopus; species Tigriopus japonicus. Next base: position 438,921 of record JAAGOF010000064.1, on the reverse strand, counting down.
TTCAGTGTACATTTGAGGCTCTACGGACTCACAACTTCGACTAGATTTGTTAGCGCAGCGATAACTTATAGAAGTGGGTTGTGTATTTTGGCAACTTTCAGTCATTTCTTCGAAGTGGCTCTTTTCCAGGCAATTTTCCTTGTTCGTTCAAAAGGGAAAGCGCGATGGATTTTGGAGCACTCGTTTAACGTCGAGTGTCAATAGGCTAGTGAAGGTTTACGAGAGGATTCTGGGCACTTTTTGCTGACATAAGACGCCTTCTTTGCCTCGTACACTCTCGCTCCTCGTTTCTTTCAAAACCAATGAAAGGCCTCTTTGGTTGGCAGCAACGCGAGTTTTGAATCATCACAACGGGGGTTTTCCTTGTCGCGTTTTCCTCATCTCTTATTGTACGAATGTTGTATACAAAATATCAAATATTTTGTGTGCCTATGGTAGGAACTTTCGATTGCAGTTTCAAACATTTCTGGGAAAAAATGTTTTCTAGGCGTGTCATTTTGATGCAAAAATGGGCAAGTGCCTTATGGAAGGGATTGAGTTGAAAATGATAGTGTTTCTCTTTGTTTCATATATAACTTTATTATTATATACAATTATTTAAGATTAGAGTATTTTCAATTTTGGATCTTTCCTTTCTAGTGTGACAATCTCTTGCCGTCATCAATCATTTTATTCAGTCTGATTAGAACCGGATCTTGGAAATAAATACACGGTACGCCTCCAGCCGATCCTCAAACAATTGTCGAATGTCTCGCTAGCACCTACAACGCCTCAAAGCCATGTATCAAAGAACCTTTGATGTTTTCAATAAAATAGCGAGGCTTGAGAACATGAGACGATCGGTCTAAGTGAAAAACGTTTCATCAATGAGGTTCAAAAACAACTTGGTCAACTCTCACGCGTAGTTGATGTAACGTTCCAGGACAAAACTTTGTTTCATTGTTTTCACAGGCTCTACCTGTAGAGGGGAAATCAAATGAAATGCTAAGATTAAAAAATGACCGGGTGCGGTATAGTTATCGATACAAAAACGAACAATTTTTTCGGTGGACCTCGAAAGGGCAATTTGAAAAACAAAAGATGCCGATGTATGTGCTCCATCAAGTGGATTTTATATGGCAACAATGGGCACTTTCCATAAAAATGGATTAACAATGGTAGTTGGCTGAAATTATAAGCAAGTTCACCCACGTTGGGTGCCGGTTGTTCTAAGACAAATGTTGTTAGCAATGCAAGCCACTACATTCACACAACTTCTTTGTTAGTCCCCTACTTGTACACAAAATATCAAATTCCTGGCTCGTTTTCTTACATTTTTGCTTTCATATTTTGCTAATGATCAAATAATTTTGAACCCTGAAATATTCCAGGCCTGCCAAATTGATCTTACTTCAAACCTATATTTCAGTATTTTGGGGTTGAAAAAAAAAACAAGTCCTTTTGAGCACTTTCTTAGTAACCATAAACTTCTAAATAACATTTGCATTGCTAAAGCATTGAAATTTTAATCTTTTATTTTCTGACCCTGACCTAACTTTGAACTCTGATCGATACAAATTGGAAACCCGGAGCTGGACAAATAATCTGGAGTCTAACATTGGAAAATGAACATAGGCCAATGCCAAGCATTTTGAACACTCGAGGATGAAAAATGCCGATTTTAGCGTAAAGAGTATGTCAAATTCATTGGCACTATGTTTGTTTGAAGTGTTTGTGAGGTGCTAGCAAAGGTGCTCCAAGATTATTTTCTCGAATTTTTTTAATGTTTTTAATGCCTGGAGGAAGGCTTTCTTGACTTTGGACATTTTCAAAACAGTGCCTTGATCAGCCATCACTTTAGGGAGTCCAATTTGTACAATTTAGATAGCACAAAATAGTGCCAAACATCACACAAATACATTGCTAAGAAAAGAACAACTCTCCACTAAATCTGGGATGCTCTTCAGGTGTCTTTCTGGTCCGCAAAAATACTTGCGTAGGTTAATTTATTGGTCTCTCCTTTTCCCAAAAACAACAGATAATGTCTTTAGAACAATACAACATCAAAATTAAAGTGATCAAGAGCAATTAGAAATTCAAGATGGATTAAATGCGCAAAAAGATATTTATGGTTATTACTGAAAATGTTGTTCCACAAACCATTTCCAACATCCCTTGAATAGGCAATACATAAGTACTACATATGAATGCTGCAAAAAATGATTACTAACTTGAGTGGGAGAGGAATTTCGTTTATGCATTTTTGGAAACTTATGAATGTCAGCTTTTGACATTGATATGATTTGTAATCGCAAACAAGGTACACCCGGTACACCCCATAACTCCCTCAGAGCAACCGTGTCTTATTATTAGCAATGAAGCACTCGTAGAACTGCTTTCTGTTGAGAAAATACGCACTTTTCAACTCCATGGAATCACAAGAGCCACCCACAAGGGCAAAAAAACATCTTTAGGTATATTTTTTCAAACTGTTGATGGAAAAATACTCGAGTAAAGCAGACATCCTCATTTTGTTTTCTAGAGCATCATGGCTGACTAAGAATTCAGTCTGACTATATAGTAACAGCTTCAAAACATTGCTGTAGTTCAATACAGAAAGCTAGAGGTAATCAACAGAGTCCATGATTAAGCAAAACAAAAAGTGAACACTTTGGTAAAACTATGTCTTCAATTACTAAACTTTTCAGGTTACCAAAAGATCGTTTCATGATTTGGAAATTTTTCGGAAAACTTGAATGTCGCATAACTAGTCTGCATTTGGCCACCCTAAGGCAATTTCTATGTCTTGTTTATTTCGAGAAAGACCAAAGACATGAGATAAAAAATTTAAAAAGGATGTCAATTTTCAGTGGTACAGGAATTTAAAAACATCCTCTGAACTCTCTGTGATCCAGGTGAATGATTTATCGTATTGGCAGCAGGGTGGGCATTTGATTTTTGGACATTTTGTCCACCCCTGTCCAAAAGGTGTCCAAAAGTGTCCAAAAATAAGGCTGTCCAAAAATAGGAGTGTCCAAAAGTGTCAAAAATAGTAATTCGAAAAATAATGGTTAAAAACATTTTTAGAATAACATTATACAAACTTTCTCTCCAAAAAAACGTCACTGACGAAATCTAAGCAAGAATAAGTCAATTCAGCATAAGAAACTTACACTAAATACATTAAATGAGCCAATAACTTGAAGGCCAAACTGGACATTTGAACTTTCCACTCTTTTCATTTGACCACCGAGCATCGTTCAAAATGTGGGAAAGAATGATCGACTGAAGGAATGAACGAACGAACAAACGAATGTGAGACTGGGACTACTAATAACACGCTCACACCACACTTCATGTTAAACATAGTAAGCGAGTACACTTTAAAGCTAATTGTGTCTTGATTTGTGACAAGAGAAGGTTACTTAGTATTTTGATTTATATTCCAAAGTTTATCATTGTTGCAAGTGTTTCCCATCCAAGAGGCAAGAAGTCTTTTGACCTGACTGTCCAAAAAAATGTTAACTATAATAAAGCACACTCAAACTGATATCAGATTGCAATGTGGGTATTATAATGCTTTTGCCAAAGAATTAAAGCAGTGTCGTTTTACTATTAAAAAAGACAAGACTCTTGTTTACAGATGAGGAAATAAAATGTAAATCTTGAAACATTTTGAACAGTTACACACATTTTACCATATTGTATAAAAAACATTTATTTTTTAACAATTTATTAACAAGTTATCATGGCAAAGTTTATTTCTCCAAGTAATGTTCCCATTAATAGAATTATTTTTGTTTAAGTACACAACCATGCATTCTTTAGAATTCAATCACTTATGTAGTGTAAGTGGTTTTTCGTCTGATTTGTACAACTTTCTTTTACGTTTGTTGGACTTTTGGACACTTATGGACATCTTTTGGGGATTTTTGGACACCCTCTGGGCATTTTTGGACACCTTCTGGGTATTTTTGGACACTTTTGGACACTTTTGGACACTTTTGGACACTAGGGTGTCCAAAATGCTCTCGATGTCGAAAAATGCCCACCCTGATTGGCAGTCATTGCTAACAGCCTTCCGCTTCAAAGCTGTTCAATGCTAATGTGTCTCCTCAACATTGGTGTGCAAAGTTCCATGATTGAGAAGGAATATCTGGTATGATCCAGGCCAGAATACAATTGAAAACACTTGAGTTCAATTTGTAGTCCCTTTATGAATATTTGAGGCACTTCAATCGGTCCAAAGCTGATTGATGTAAGACCATTGCTATTGGCAAATCCATGAGCGTCATGAAATGTTGAGGTGTGGCCACATAATATGGTAAGAACTAAATAGTACACTTTGTGACTATACACTCCTCTTCAGAAGTGCGCAAGTTCGTACCAGAAAAATGGAAAATCTACTTTCTATTTTAATGATGATTTCGCGAAGTTAAATCTAAAATGTGTTCATTCTTCTCTTCATTGGAAAAGAATTTTAGACTTATAAAAAATGATTGAATGAGTCATTTAAGATCGATTACTTGAATTAAAAGTCATCAAACTATTGAACTATTTAGGTAGAAGTTTTCATAAATGAACCGTGAACAAAATGTCAGCTTGTTTCCCCAAATCAGCACCTATCGTGGTCAAATTGAAACATAATTGCCAGCTAGTGAGCGGGTTTAAAGCCACCTTTGACAAAACTTCTGTTTTTTTTCCTTTGTAAAGGCATTATGTTATCAAAATCGCACATTTTAGAGAAATAATCGTGCCAAAATTTTTTTTATTGTTGTGTCAAAGTGTGGCAATAAGAATCACCATCTAGCAATTATGTCTCAATCTGACCACAGGAGCCGCTGGTTTTGGGGAACAAGCTGACATTTTGTTCACGGTTTTTCTTTTCAATAAGACTTGATGTTTAAATCTCCACTCAACTTCTTTAGGGCAGGTGATATCATGTTCTTGAGAATACGTGTTAATGCAGACGTGTTGATTCAAAAAAAAATGCTAGGTTGTTGAAAAGCCATTTGCAGGTTGGTTGGTTTTAAATAGTTTTTTTTATTTTTGTTTCAATAATTCAGTCACATTGTCAGGATTCTAAAACGCAATGTTAACCAAGATTATATTTGATATGATATATTCTGTTACACCCCTAAAATCCTCGACAACTTACATTCTATCCATCTACTGCGCAATCAGGTATTCGTAACATCTTTTCGCAATGCAGGTTGAAACTAGTAACAAAGAGTTTGTACTTAGACTACACCTCTACACACATGTTGTGGCAAAGTTTCAAGCTCAGTATTTGAATTTGCACACCACTTTTTCAACGGCTTTACGGCCAGTGCATCGCATTAATCGTTTCATAAGTGATTTCCACTGGAGAGAGAGTACTTGCATTTTAAATGCTTATATATTCATTTGAATTTGTCGCATGTCAACAATCAATTGTGTGATTTAGGTTGATCCCACAATGGGATCTGGGAATGGTGTTCAAAACGGTTGGAGGATTTTCGTTGCTCGAGTTCGCTCCAAAGAGGCAACGATCGAAATCAAATCCCTGCTGTGGGGAGAATGGTCGTGCTATCTGTCGCACGATTTAGCCTATCTCGTTTAACTGTAGGTAGAGGTGTGTTTAAGTTTAGGTCTCGATCTCAATTTCACTCATCCGCCATCAGTGGGACACTACGGGAATGAATGTCATGTTGAAACGTGGTTACGAGCTCTTTCGTTCTCGTTGAGACTGATGGAGCAAAGGAAGAAAATGATATTCATGTGCTCCGAAACCATAACTACGTTTAGAAACACTCAGTGCCATAATCGTGCAATGGAGGATCAAAAGAAGGACATTTTTAACACTTTTTCCGCTTAGCAACTTAGAAATCAAAGAGAGTCAGGTTATAAGACCTTCTTATGACTTACTTATGAGGAATTAGTATTCATACATGTTCAATCATGCTCTAAAATCTTTTGAGAAGGCTTTGCCCAGTATTGCGCTCTTCTCTGGAATCAACAACACGTCATGTTGAAGGTGCATCGAGCATGCATTTGCCAAAACGTATGTACATATGTTGATGAGACTTTGTGTAGGCAAAAACTTTCTATGCACAGGCAAAGGTTTTGTTTCCTCGAAGTTCCTGGGTCATTCTTGCTCACACTGAGAACCAAATCCCCTAACCTCCTCTCATTGTGAAAAAGTACGAGGGATGAAAGAAGCTGGTGTACTTGGGCTTGGCGTTCCAGATTGAGTACAGGGAACATTGGCGTGATCCATCCCGTCATGTGTCAAATCTATCGATCATTTTAAAAAGTTTCATCGGAGGAACTTTGAAACTCCAAAGGATGTGTCCCTAGTATCCTAGTTGGGAATGGCGATCAATCACATTCTGCCAACCATGGAATGGCCACGGTGTCTGTGCTCATTTATGATAAATGCAACTCCGGACGGCGAGCTCCCAATGTGTTCTTTCATCCTGGGGTCGTTTGTACTTTTAAGATTCGCTTTTCCTCTAGAGTACAGACTTTGGAGCGGAGACTACACAAAAACGGACGAACAGCCGGGGAATGGAGAGGGAAGCAGGAGGAGTAAGGAGGAGTAGTAGGTTTAGGAGAAGGAGGAGGGGAGAGGGGGGAACAAAGTAAGACTCGAGGAAAAAGGCGTCCAGAGAGAGGAAGCACCCCGGTGAGGAAAGAGGGACATCACACTTAACTTCACTAAAGTACGCATAGCATGGTCGGTGGCGTATGTGTTGTACTACACAACTGGACTTGTTCACTCAGACATGCTCTACCACTCCAACCATCCAGTAATCAGTCAGAAACTGACGGGATTAGGGGTCGTAGAGCCCCCCCCCCCTCCCTTTTACCATTATCCTTCTATGGCAAACGGCAAATAGTAAAGTAGACGATGAATCATGGGGTTTCACACTTTGTTGTAATCGGCGATGGCTTAAACAAGAATACCTTCATTGAGACAAATTAACTCAAATAAATGACTGAGTAAACAGTGACCATTGTTCTGTCTAGTGGTGGGCCGAAAGTGCTATCGGCCGAAATTACGGCCGAAACAAAATTGAAAAAATGTTGGTCCAAAAACCTCGGAAATTTAAGTTTTTTGTAGTCATCTGCTTTCGGTTTCGGTTAAACCCTTTTTCGGCCGAAACTTTCGGTCTCGGTTATGAGCCCTTTCGGTCCATCACTATTTCTGTTATTCATTACAATGACAGTTTCAGTGGTTTCAATGGTTATTTGAGCTAAGACAATTGTTTGATTTACACATTTAGACATTTAGTTGAAATATTGACATTCCAAGCATATCTTGGACTTCTCGTATTGGAGGGAAAAAGGTCCAACTTACGGAAATTTGCGTCGCTCCTGATTATGATCCATCAATCGATTGACCATTTTGTAACTTTTGGGTTTATTTTGCTGGCTCAAGAAAAGTCGCAGAGGCAAGATGACATGATAAGAGTCCTGGTTGATCACTCCTGGTTGGAAAACGTTCTTTTTCTTCTTGTAGGCCACCGACAGAATTTGACATTCCTGTTTGTGATCGCAATTAGTCAGACAAGTTTCATCGCAAAAGGGATAGCCACACGACGAGCAAAGGTACTTGCAGTCCACCTAAAGGCACCAAGCAAAGTCTAGATTAGATTTCATGCCAAAGCAAATTGAATACACGTAGAGCATGCATCAAATACTGTGGTATCTTTTCCAAAAAACATCAAGTGTCCTTTGTGAACGACTGGAACCATTAACTCCAAAGTAAGGACACTGATATTGGATCCGCGTGCACATGTCTAGTTTCATTTGGCCGAGCCAAAGTCGTGCTATGGGTTCATGATCAAAAATGAATTGACATTTTGACGGCCCTTTCACAGAGGACTTTAATAGAGGCACAGAGACTTGTTCAGGGGTCTATGAAAGAGGGCGCTAACTCGTTCTGCAATTCATGCCTATTTTCAAAGAAGTTAAACACAACAGAAGAAAGACAGTGTGTAAAATGGCAAATGATGCAAGATGAAATAACACAGAAATTCCCAAACACACTTAGAGTATGTCTTTGAGAAAAACCATCAAGGAACCAAATAAATATTTTTTGGGGGATTGTGGGTGCTAGGGTCGGAGGTTTGATCCTCGCCCTGCCAGCTAAGCCAGCCATCACATCATTCAGTTTTTCCGATAGGCAATCGCATGTCCAAAATCAGATTGGTTCTCTGTCTGTGGGTGTGGAATAGCGTCTAAAAGTTTCTTTGAGAGAGGTCGGGAAGGAGAATCGAACCTGGGACCTCTCTCACCACAGGATACCGAGCTAACCACGACACCACGTCTCCTCCCCTTTAAATAAGATGTCTATATTTAAAAACTGATGAACTTACACAATTTTGAAAACGTAGTCAATGCACATTTACAGTAACAAAGGAGATTGGTCTTCGAAATCAACGCTACTAGTTTTACAAGTTGGCCCAAAAGTTCTGTTAAATTATTTTCAACAAATACTTGTTCATTTAAAATGTATTCATTCTATGCAAAGTGACCACATATGTTACTTTTATTGGCTAGTAAAGGTTTACTATTTATAATGTGGTCTATTGTCTCAAAGTTTTGTCCATGAGATTAAGTAGTTTACATTTGTCATCTGACGCGAAAAAAACAAGTAACAACAATCAAGACAGAGTTCAATTTCAAATTTACAATGCAAAAGCATTGATTAGTGATGTTTATTTTCAATTTATGTGGAGTTGATCAACATATCTTACGTGTATGTAACATCGAAATTACGTTGCACAAAATGTTCCACCAAATAAAACTTACGACGAGTGGAGGTGCACGAAACAATGTATAATTTCGTAATGGGACCTGCACAAAGGTTGCTCACGTGACCGTTTTGTGTGCATACCGCTAGCAGTAAAACAGGGCCGTTAGCAGTGCTGAGTTGCTCGGCCTATTTTGGGGTATCCAAGTTTTTTCCCATTCATGTATCCATTTGATGATTCCAGATCCCCGAAAACGATCTGTATTTTACGTTGAGATACCTCTGCTCACACCTAGTTGATAACATGCTCAGTTTATCAACTAGAAAATGAGGCACATACCTCAAACATTACCAACAAGAAACATTCTAAACTGTTTAATCTCTTTCTACAGGAAACACTCTGAGATATTGAAATAATTCTTTGGTACCCAGTGAACAATTAAGCACCTTTAAATTACCGTTTGGATCACTTTAAAGTCCTATTTTTTTGCAATAAAACGTTGCAGTGCTTTTTTATTCAATCACCCTGAATAGACGCCAAAATAGAAATGACTTGGATTTGCCAAAATGGGCCGAGCAACTCAGCAGCCAACGGCCTTGTTGGTCAACGGATCAGCTCTGAGAAATGAAAATAATAGAATAAATTACCATGGCCTCATGAAAATCTGAAAATTTTTACGACGGCTCAGTGTTCCAGTCTTCCATAAGTGATCAATGTGGAGAAGGTTTCGTGAAAACAAAAATTCAAATTGCTTCCTAAAACAGGAAGCCAAAATTTTATTTCAAATATGGTTGAGCATCTTGGTAGTAAAAATATTTCATGTATTAGGATACCAATAAAGGTTTGCAACTCACTTCTCGGTGGCAGAATAAGCATATTGGCACGGTTTCTTGGTTTGGTCCCACCAAAACAACTTCCTCTTCAAAGATTATTTCTCCAGCTTGAATATCTCGTGATGCCACAATGAATCTGTCGAGTAAATAGACATATTAGGAAAAGAAATTCGTAATTATTCAAAACGCGATATTTTGTCATTAGCATTAAAAGGTAAACACATTGCCAAATTTAAATTAGCATTGGTCTAAAATTTAGCTTTATTCTAGCATTTCTACTGTATGCATGGTAATTATGGATTCCGTTGAAATGTTTACTTAGTCTTTGTAGAATGAGCAAATGTACTTGAAATTTGGTGCAAATGTAGCTTAAACATGATAACTTTTGTTTTATACATTCTCACATTGATCCCCTTTGTTGGCGGCTTTGAGTCTGGGTACTGGGATGGGAACAATTTCACGCTCGTGGCACGTTCGGTGTCTTCGTGGGTATCATCCCACAGGAAGCCAGAAGTGCTCATTTTTGCCGTTCAACTCGTTGTGGTTTCTTTTGCAAGCCTTGCCCCTAAGAATGGATCAGACAGAACGTCTCTTGGGTTGAAGTCAAAGCCACTTGCGGGCCGCATTTCCTTCCACCAGTGGGCGTGAAGTTTTTTTAACAATTTTTTTGCAAAGTCTCATCAATAATAGCGCATTTAATAACCTTGAAATCATGTCTTTGATGATTTTTCATAGCATTAGGTCAGTTGTTAAGAGCTTTTGGAAATATAGTAGAAGCATATCTAGAAGCATGGAAAGAGTATATGAGACAGAGTAGAAATAACCATGCTCGATCAAGTTTTCGTTACATAAGCTGTGTCTTTCAATCGTGGCTTATGTAACAAAACTTGATTGAGCATGGTTATTTCTACTCAGTCTCATATGCTTCTAGATATGCTTCTTTTATACTTCCAAACGTGCCCAATAACTGACCGTTTATCTCAAGGTTGGTTAATGACTACATTTTTTATTTGAAGTCCCAAACTGACTAAAAGTGGCACTCAATTCACAAAGCAGTAAAGCCGACCACCTTCCGAAACAGATCAATGATGAGAGAAAAATATTTTTTGTTTTGAAAACTCAAAAAACTTTAGCCTTACATTTTATCACATAGTTTTTGAACAGAGCAGCTATTCGTTTTTGCCGCAGAAATGTGCATGTAGTAAGCCAAGGATAACTCTAATCGTGGTCTATGAGTAAGCTGACTTCAAAGAGTCTCGGCATTTTTTCCGGCAATTTTTTTTTGTCCTGACGTGTGGAGCTTTGACAAAAAAAAAATATAAACTCCTGTTAGCTTGACTCAATGTGACTTCTCTCACAATTTGCGATTTACTTTCATCCAGAGTTGGGCTAATGACTTCGTCAAAAAATGTAATTCATTAAAATTTCAAGTACTTCGTCAACGAAGCGCAATTAATTGCAATTACAGCTTCCTAATATATGATTGGCTTCAATACAATTACAGGTCAAATACATGTCAATTACATTTTTCCATCTCTAAGTCTCTTTTTTCATCTCTTTAAATCCCATTTAAATCTTTTTGACACAATTGCCAGCTCAAAACAGATATGGGAAAGAAGTGCTTAATACTTTTCATTATAAACTGGCCATTACAACGAGTGGAAGATTCTAACGATTATGATAAGGATTTAACTAAAAGCGAAAGCTTTTGCACATGCTTTTCTGTTTACATTATTTTCATACCATTAAGCAACCGGCAATATTCTTCCCAAATAGAAAAAGAGCAAAGTTTTTGGGTCAAAATATAGCGGTTCTAGATTCCATTTGTATTTTTCTTGTCCGCTTTTGGTTGTGAAAGGTCTACTGACACCAAAATGTCGGCCAACCCTCTGATCTTTTAGTTCATAAGAAGTAAAAAAGATTTTGTCTTAGATGAAACTTTGACACTTTGAAACTTTGACATACAGGTAAATTTCTTTTTGTTTCAAATTGATGACTAAGGACGGGCACATAGTGTAAAAATATTTTTTTTTGTAAAATGAACACATTTTTCCTGCCACTTTGCACTTTTCGCCTTAATTTGCTAAGATCTCTTTTTCTAGAAAAAGGCCCGTTAGCCTTCATTTACTCAAATACAGTTTACACGTAGTTCATCGAGCACTATATCTCCATAAAAAAATAATTTAATTCATTTTTCAAATATGAATTAAATTATTTTTGTGGCCATCTCTTTCCTCCAACAGTGATCTCCCCCTATAGGTTTCCACCACGTGATCTCCGTCCAGTTAAACTCCCCCAGCAGTTATCTCCACCAGGGTAAACTCCCTCAACAATCAACTCCGCCAACATTGAAATCCGCCATGCTAAACTCTCCCAACTTTAAACTCCCCCAACAATCAACTCCGCCAACATTGAAATCCGCCATGCTAAACTCTCCCAACATTGAACTCCGCCACGGTAAACTCCGCCACGGTAAACTCCGCCACGGTAAACTCCGCCACGGTTAACTCCGCCACGGTTAACTCCGCCACGGTTAACTCCGCCACGGTTAACTCCGCCACGGTAAACTCCGCCACGGTTAACTCCACCACTCTATCTCTATTCTATCTCTAATCTCTAGATCTATTCCGTGCCTGAACAAAGAAAAGTGAAGCATCACTGAAATATACAATACACACACACACACACTGTAAACTCCGCCACGGTAAACTCCGCCACAGTAAACTCCGCCACGGTAAACTCTGCCACGGTAAACTCCGCCATGGTAAACTCAGCCAAACATAGCCATGGTAAACTCAGCCAAACATAGCCATGGTAAACTCAGCCAAACATAGCCATGGTAAACTCAGCCAAACATAGCCATGGTAAACTCAGCCAAACATAGCCATGGTAAACTCAGCCAAACATAGCCATGGTAAACTCAGCCAAACATAGCCATGGTAAACTCAGCCAAACATAGCCATGGTAAACTCAGCCAAACATAGCCATGGTAAACTCAGCCAAACATAGCCATGGTAAACTCAGCCAAACATAGCCATGGTAAACTCAGCCAAACATAGCCATGGTAAACTCAGCCAAACATAGCCATGGTAAACTCAGCCAAACATAGCCATGGTAAACTCAGCCAAACATAGCCATGGTAAACTCAGCCAAACATAGCCATGGTAAACTCAGCCAAACATAGCCATGGTAAACTCAGCCAAACATAGCCATGGTAAACTCAGCCAAACATAGCCATGGTAAACTCAGCCAAACATAGCCATGGTAAACTCAGCCAAACATAGCCATGGTAAACTCAGCCAAACATAGCCATGGTAAACTCAGCCAAACATAGCCATGGTAAACTCAGCCAAACATAGCCATGGTAAACTCAGCCAAACATAGCCATGGTAAACTCAGCCAAACATAGCCATGGTAAACTCAGCCAAACATAGCCATGGTAAACTCAGCCAAACATAGCCATGGTAAACTCAGCCAAACATAGCCATGGTAAACTCAGCCAAACATAGCCATGGTAAACTCAGCCAAACATAGCCATGGTAAACTCAGCCAAACATAGCCATGGTAAACTCAGCCAAACATAGCCATGGTAAACTCAGCCAAACATAGCCATGGTAAACTCAGCCAAACATAGCCATGGTAAACTCAGCCAAACTCAGCCTACAAAATATAAGCAGCTACAGTATTTTCGTGCCATTATCCGCTTCTCATTCTAGCCGCTTGTCTCTATCCGCTTTTCTTTTGCTATTTTCGTGCCCTTCCATGCGGTGAAGCGGTCGAGAATTTGTCCGTTTATCAGCTTGACTTCAGTCACCCTTACCTGCTGTGCTTTTTCCCGTTTCTCCGTTATGTTGCTTGTCCCTAGAAATACTAAAAGGCAGAGATTAGCATTCAAATCTATGATTGCCCGACCCAGCACGGACTGTCTGTGACGTCATTCATCATGGGGAAAGCCGAAGTTCATGATTAAAGGAACCTTTTCTTCTACGAAACACATCTACACTATTTCGCTCATTTGATAGGGCAGTTTGGTTATTGAAAATCCTCCAGTCTGCTGGAAGTGTGTCTAATGTATTTACCTGATATGAAAAAAGTGAATTTCAATTACTGTGGAGTTTAAACAAGGGCCAATTAATGTCACATGATCGGGTGATTGACAACAAAATCTTAGTGATGTGGAATCTGGGCTTGCGCAAGTTTTTTTACGGGAGGTTGCAAGGTAGGGTTACCGCTTGGAGAATGGGTACTTTGCTCTTGTATATGAGCAAACACGAATGTAAGTTTGAGTTGCAACCCTGCTCAGAAGTCACTAAAGTCAGGGATGCCTTGCCTTTTGGTGCTCCTTAAAGAAAAAACGGGTTTATGAAGACTGGTAGACAGAGGGGAATATGATTTCACATAGGCAAATTGGCAACCCCAGCACCAACTCAGACCACTACAAAATCAACAAAGAAGAAGTACTCTGGTTTGTTATTGAACTTCGTTAGAATTAGCTGAATGTTCAACTGAATGCTATTGACCAATCACCAGCATGAATTATCGGCACCGTGTGTTATCCTACGAGTGCCAGTCTATGATATAGGGTCCCTACTTGTCCCTATCCGCTTTTCCCTTTGCTATTTTCGTGCCCTCCAATGCCGGCGAGCGTTCCAGAATTTGTACATTTTTACGCCTGCGAAAAAAACAAGCAAATGCTTGTTCTTATCGAACCTGATTTGTTGAGCCTTGTTTCCCTATTGCTGTGATTGGCTAACTGAAAATGGTTTGTTAAAAGAATTCTGCAATTTTCCGTACGAATTTTGTAGAAGGGATCTAGCGCTGAACACTTCACCTGCCTTTCGGGATTTGCGGAAACAAGTTTTGACACCTCCAATTTAAAGCCACGATATTCCATCCTACAATTATCATCGACAACCAATTTTTCGACCAACATACTAGCTAACAACACAAGAGCGCCAAAACACAAAAGATGGAGCATGTGAAGTTTTCTAAAAGAAAATATCATTTCTTGCCCCTCTTGAAATATTTTGACACAGGAATCCTATCTTGCTCCCTTTAATTGTCCAATGAAGTTGACTCATATGTTTAAGGATTGAGATTAGATACCATTTATTCAACGGTTTCTGTGATGTTGATGATAATCTTCTTCTCAAAAGCTCAATGAATCCAAGCACCTCCTTTTGCGGCAACCTGAACAACCATGCCTTCTGTGCCCGTAATCTAGGGACGTCGATAGGATCCAAAGAGTTGTCCACGTCCTTCTTGTCGCTTATGAAGTCAAAATGACCATTTAAATTCTGATTTTGCCGTTGTTATTTGTTGGTTATCTCGAATAATCTCCTAGATTGAGGAAGACATTCAACTGAATTTCGTAGGATTTTGTTGTCAAACGCAGCTTTGTTGTTAGAATTTTCATACATATCTTACCTCATTGCAAAAAAATGGAACTACTTTCTTGATTGATTGTCCTTTTTCCAGATTACGAAAATTGTGGCACGAAAATATGAAAAGGGATAAGTGGACAGGGAGAATTCCTTGTTTCCCTGTTGCAGTGATTGCCCAACTCACAATAGGTTTGTCAAAATAATTCAATAATTGTTCCGTGAAATTTGCTCAAGTTGTTTCTTTGTTCATATCGAATCTGATCGGAGAAATTTTCAATCAAAAGCATGGCTCCAAAATGTATGATGTTTTTGTTAATGAAAGGGTCCACTCGTAAGCACCCCATTTTACTCTAGCCAAATCGACCATGTCTTTTATGACCGTGATCCAGGGGCGTCAATGGGATCCAAAAAGTTGTTCATGTCCTCCTTGTCGTTAATTAAGTCAAAATGACCATTTGAATTCCGAGTTTGTTGCGGGTATTTGTTGGTTATCTCGAATAAACTCCTAGATTGGGGAAGACATTCAACTGAATTTCGTAGGATTTTGCTGTCAAACGCAGCTTTGCTTTTACAATTTTCATAGATATCATGCCCCGTTTCAAGAAATGGAACTACTTTCTTGATTGATTAAAAAATTGTGGTACGAAAATATGAAAAGGGAGAAGTGGATAGGGAGAAGCGGAGAATCGGACAAGTGGTTACAGTCGTTTGGCACGAAAATAGTACCTAAAGTGCTCGATGAACTACGTGTAAACCGAATTTGAGTAAATACTTGTCCAAAAGGTTGTGTTTATAGAATTCTAAACTTGCAGTGTTTGTACTGCAGCTCACTGCAATAACATTCAAGCAGGGTGCACATGATAACCAACATGTTTCAGTGTTCTCAAAAATACGCCTTTTGTCAGGAAGGAGAGAATAAAGCTGTCACAGATATGGTCCCGGAAACTCGAAAATTGTTACCAAAGAAAGCCAGAGCGTGCAGATCGCGAAATGATATTATTATATAGTACGATGAACCATCCAGCCAAATTACTCATTCATTCATACACCGGTAGACAGAATTTACCTGCCCACATCGGCGGATTCCTTGATCCTAAACGGATAACAAGCACTTCCGTCTTGAAGTTGGTGAAGGCTGTGGTGCTCAGTTCCACAAAAGGCCTGTTCACATTTGGAACACGTGATTTGGGATTTCTCACCACAGAATGTACACAAACACATGATGGCTTGCTGTGGAGTTGACGCTCTCAAACAAATTGGTGGAACAGGTTCCTCCTTGTTAGAAGGAAATGCTTTTACCGCTGAGACTAAATTTGCCCTCAAAGAAGTGTGGTCACGAACACTTCAACGACGGCTTTCTTGGCTTGAAGCCAAAATCCTCGAAAATGATGCCGGTTCAGACGAGACAAAAAAAATTGGAACAGTGACATTTTCTGTTCCTCGAGCACTTTCAATTGGCAAAACATGAGCTGACGTTCAAAATTGCCATTGCACTTGAGATTTGCATTGCCAACTTGTGATTTCTATAATTGCCAACAGTTAACTGACAACCATGTGCAATTTTCCAAGGCACGCCATTCAGGTTGGTCTTAATGCCCACCAAGCAAGTCCAACGCACATATTAGTGGTAAATGGGGATGGTAGTGGCTAGGCCCTAATGTCTTTTCTCTGCTCGTCATGAGCCAACATAAATGTCCGAGCCAACACCAGGTTCCTTACCTTGCTGGCTTTTCCTCGAGAGCTTCGAGTTCTTTTGGAATAAGGCACACAACAACCGGCTTCATTCAGTTTTGCCTCGAGACGTCAACGAGGCAGTTCTGCATAGATCACAACCCAACGCTGCACGAGACTCGCGTTTCCATCCAAGGCTTGTCTTTGAGTTTCTCAGTGAAGGATGATGGCTCATAGGTGACACAAGTTGGCATCAGGTAGGAACATCATATTGTTAAAATCTGGTGGGCAAAGCTTTATTTATGGTTTTAAGTTGTGGAACTTTCTAAAATTTCGATTTGTGCAAACAACGAAGCTAACATTAGGGAAAAAACCGCATTTGATTAAAATGACCGGTATTCCCAAGAACGAAACCTTCAATATCGAAAAAGTCAAAGGCATTCGAACATTCGGATGTGAACAGAGCGAGCTCATAATTCCAAGCGTTTCTTCATCCTCTAAACGAACTCAATAACATATAATCAAAGTTGACCTTGGGACTCTAGTTAGGTCTATGTTGAATTGGTGGCTCGATTAACCATTACGGTTTCTCAAATTATGTACTCATGGCCAATAACATACATAAAAAGTTCCTATTGAACCGAGGCCAACAATGTATCAAAACTGTTAGCCTTCGAACAATTGAATGTCAAAAAAGTCAGACAAACAAATGTTGCTCACCTCGAGCACAAAAATGAGGCCCAGTACTATATTTTAAGGGTCTTGTCAATCATTCACCAAAGACAATAGGGAAATACCGGTAAGTATTCATCATTTTTTTTATTTACGTGTGAAAGTCAACCAATTTAAGAAAGTCTCATTGAACCAAGAAAGCTAGTTAGTTTACATAAAAAATGTTTTGACTCTGCTACAAACTATTATGGTTAATTTCCGACACTTGTTCACAAGCATTTTTTAAGCGTTACACACAGTAGTTCAGCCTGAATACACGATTAGAAAAATACAGTACGAATAGTTTTTAAGGACCTGGACAATTCACCTTCATTCAAAACATCAAATTTACCTAACACGTTGGGTTGTTCTTCTGAGCTTCTGGACTTTCTTTTCTGAGTTAATATTCACTGTGTTTTAACTTGCTTAAGTGTTCATTTACGCCACTTCTCCGACGTACCTTAATTCAAGTGCACGTATGCATGTCATTTTAGTCCGGAAGTGCAAGGGGAGTTTAACTTTGTTTAGTTCCACAAATTTCCTGTTCTTTGACGACGAAACGAGGTGAGATGAAGAGAGCGACCTCCAGCGTCAACAGCGTGTGAAAGCAAATTCAACCAATCTGCAAATATTTAGTTCGGTTCCCACTGTTCTTCCAACGTCATTGAGAGGGGGAAATATATCTGATGTAGGTTAACCATTGAACATGAGCCACCACCTGATTCGAGACTCTTCATGTTGGATTGTTGATTCAGTTTTTTTTTCTCTACTCACCACCGTAGGACACCGATCATGATATCGATGTCTCCATCAAGTCAAATGAGTATCGACAAGCGACTCCAACCAAGTCCTTCGGGTGAATCCTTGGCCAAAAGCATGAGAAGGTGGATTTCACATGAAAAGACTCGCTTGTTTCCTCCCTCGAATCGAAATTTGGTAGATCTCAGTTGGATTTGCATGGCCAAAGCAGGAACTTGATACTATCTTCAAAAATAGTGCAATAAAGTCTGGTGAGTGCCACAAGACCAAATCCTGAAGGTGAACGAGTGAAAGCTATCATTTATTTGACCAACCGTTCTTGTTTTGGCTAATGAAGTAAAGAAGCTCATGGCTGCGTTCGCCATTTCGGTCACCTACGAAATTCAACCTCCAACTACTGAAGGAACAGCAATTTTATTTTGGGCATATGAGGCCCCTAAATACAAAAGTTTCTTGCTTCGCGGAGGTGTCCCTACGTAAATGCAACATTACCAATCATTATTCACTGCCAAGACATTGTTCATTATGGATCCGCTCGCTGAATGCCTTTCATTTCTGAGGTCAATGTCATGACAAAACTTTATGTGTACAGTAGGCATGAGGAAGTGGCAGTCGTGACGGCGAAGAATAGAGAAAACTAACAAATGAGTGGTGTATGTATAATGCCTTGGGTGGTAATGGAGTTGCTCACGATTCTCACCCACCCAATCTTAACACCTAACTCGTTCAGTTAGCTGTAACAAAGCAATCCCGGAACTCAGCAGTTTTGTTACCTCATATTTTCAGATCAGTCCATCATGAAGAAGAAACTCCGCCAAAAGCTGAGGAGACTGGCCAAGTTGAGGGCTCAGCAGTCCAGTCCATCAATTGAGAGCGGCGATGAAATGACCCACCCTCCTCCTATTCCCGAGGCTAAACTCAATATTCCGTTGCCAACCACAAAGAAGGCTGTCTTTGACATCTTCACGTTGTCGAAAACGAATCAAATTCGTCAAGGTCACAGTCCAACCATGGCAGATAGCCTCTCGCCAATTCCGACTGCCAAGAGCAAAAGAAAAGCCAAAGCTTTGATTGGA
Source organism: Tigriopus japonicus (assembly GCA_010645155.1). Taxonomy (NCBI): domain Eukaryota; kingdom Metazoa; phylum Arthropoda; class Copepoda; order Harpacticoida; family Harpacticidae; genus Tigriopus; species Tigriopus japonicus. The sequence continues at coordinate 419,767 of JAAGOF010000064.1, read as the reverse complement.
GCTCGCCAATGGATTGAATTGGTCGCCTCCGAACTCTTTTCTGCCAAAGTCAATGTCGTGCCAAAGCCTGCCGAATTCAACATGGAATCGACGCCTGTGGATCCAGCACGAAGTCGGTATAAATCAATCGATGAGTTTGGGACGCCACATGCTCATCTATGCAAATTAGTTCGCCAGCATCTCATTCAAAGAATCATCAAGAAGCATGCCTTGGTGCAACCACGTGTTAAAACCAATGTTACCGGTAGAATTCCAACGAAAGAGGAACTGGATCAATGGAAACTCAAAAGAGCTCGAAAGAGTGAAGAAAGTCGAAGGAAGAAGAAAGTCATCAGTACCAAGAAGAAAAAGTTCCCCTCCAGATTGAGGCAATGCCGAACATGTGGCGATTTTCACTTCCGACGTTATTGTGGCAATAGAGACCTGAAGATCAACCTCATGGTCAAGCAGATCTACCAAAAGACTGAGATCATCAAGGAAACCATGGCAGATGCTTGGGAAAAGATCGAAGCGTTGGAGAATGCTTATGAGGACATGCTGAACAAGGCTTTGAGGATTCAATCGAATCGAGTATGTATCGAAAATCTCACCGGAGAAGAATATCCTGGAGAAAATCATCCGGTTCAATGTCCTTGTGCGGAACAAGAGGCCAAAAAGCAACTCGATCTCAAGCGTCACGAAGAGCGGATAAAGGAAGAAGAGCGGAAACGGAAGGAAGAAGAACTCCGAAAGGAAAATGAGCGCCTCAGAAGAGAGCAGATCTTGGAGATGAGAAAAAAGCGCTTTTACACAAGGCTGAAACAAGACGGACAATCCGTTCTGCCCAAAAAAACTCAACCGGCCTTTCCGGATTTGGTTCGATTTAAAGACGAGATTGGCCGTGCTCGAATTCGAAGAGATTCTGATGAGGCCACCACAGTCTCGTCCGGCATCTTAGAAAGTGATGGCGAAGACAATCCAAAGACCACTCAAAGGACCTCCGAGGACAAGGTCTCACCTTGGCTGAGGGCTGGTTTGAACGAATTAACCCGATTAGAAGCCTCCAGACGAAGATCAAAACTCACTTTGATGGATGGATTCGACGATCCCATTCGCAAAGAACGAAGTTTACTCTCGAAGGCCATGGCCAAGGGATTTGGCCGGGAGCTCGATTTGATTGTCATGGATGGAACAGTAAAGTGCATAGGCTCTCAGTTTGAAGAGGACGGGGGTAGAATCGAACAGCAATTAACCATTGAGTCCATCAACTTTGACGACCTGACAGATGCAAGCGGCAAATTGACCCCTAAATTCGACGATCAGACCCCGCCACTGGTGCAATGGAATGAGCCTGAGGACATTTCCCTGCCTATGAGTTTGGAGCCTTCATTGTCAGAGAGGATTGAAAAATCAGTTCAAGAGCAAGCAGAAACCACGCTCACTTTCAACGAGTTCCTTGATCTGATGGAGGTTTTCTAGTCCTCCTTGGCGTCGTCATTCATTTATTTATTGTGTTCATCGAAGTGTGTCAAAGTCAACATAAGTTAGTGCTTGAAACAAGATGCCTTTAAAAATTGATCGACTGTGATTTGTGATCGGTACTTCGTCTGACAATAAAGTTGTTTTTCTATTGACACATCATGGTGGCCTTGCCTTTATTTGTAGTAGTTTTGTCCCTTGTTTTCGTCTCAAAGGGTAGCAAATCTCAATCAAACTGGGCCAAAGCAAACACATTTAACGCCTTTCATTACCTATAAATTGTCATTTGTTCCGCAATATGGCAACGGAAATTTGACTTTCGTCTCTTGATTGAATACCATAATTTGCTTGAGATTTGAAATGTCCCTGTGCACTAGATAGGACTTGGTTTTCAGCAACGCAAGGACTTTTTGGAATCAAGGTCAGTTGTGCAACATTATGCTCCCCTGTTGGACGAGCTTTTGAGCTCCACTACTCCAAAACCATCGTATGTTCCTATGAGACGAAACATTTGGAGAGTTCTGGATGACAAGAAGCAAACAGGTAAACGGGTTCGAGAGCACTAATGGTGGAAAGGTATTTACTAATGAGAAATCGCTTATGCTCTTTTTTGAACAGATGAGCAGAGAAAACTAGTTGTAGGGGGCGGATTTGATGGCAATGAAGTTCTGGACGATATCAAACCACTGTTCCAAGGCCAGGACGGATTTCGAATCCATACATTCCCCGAGACTTTGGCTTACCCCTCTTTTACCTGGTTGGGCGATAAAGTTGTGATATGCGGAACAACTCATTTCAAATGGAATGAGTTACAAATAGTCAATGGATCCGAACAGCAAGTGAAGGTGAATTGCTGGCACAAACAAAGAAATCTGGAAGGACCCTGGCACACTCTAAATTCGCTACCTGTGCCATTGGTGGGTTCTGCCCATGTTACCTATGAAAATTCAATTTGGTACACCCTTGGAGGGTTCAATCTCAAATCTCAAGAATTTTCGAACCAAGTGTTTGCCCTTTTGGAGAATGCGAGAGAATGGCAAGAGATTGGACATTTGCCAAGTGGGTTAGTGGGTGCATGCGCTGTGATCCAAAACCAAACCGTGATTCTTTCGGGTGGCAACACTTATGACCGGGTGTTCCAAAACATTTGGAGCTTCGACGTCACAAGCCCAGAATGGAAAGAAATCGGTTTCATGAAAGTCCCAAGAGCCCATCATGCATGCGTTGCGACTGAATTTGCGGGAAACCAGGTGGTCATTTTAGCTGGAGGGTTTCAGTTGGGTCCCAGAGACATGTTCCAAGTTTTAAATTCCGTGGAAGTGTTCTATCCCAACGGACAAGTTAAAGACTTGGTCAGCATTCCAAGCATGACAACGTCCAGATTAGGTTTTACATTATTCATTTCCGAGGACGACAAATTAATGGCAATTGGAGGACTCAACCAATTTGGAACCCAAGGAACATGTGAAATTTTAAGGATTCAAGAATCAAATAAGTGGGAGCCAACGCAAAAGGATTGCTTGAGTCGACCTCGTGCTTTTTTTGCTCAGATTGAGGCTAAAGAATTGCTAAGAAGAAAAAGAAACGTTGAAGAAGTGATGGAACACACGAATTACCTCGGGTCCAACTACACTACCTATCTCCATGACATGGACAACTTCTATTCGTCCGAGTACGAAGAGGAATATTTCCCTGAGGAACAAGGAAAAGAAACCTCGACTTCAGTAATGGGGAGTTTTAACCGAGCTTCAATATCTGGCCAAGAAAAACCTGCCGGACCTGAAGTCATATTATTGGGTGGTTTAAACATGAAATATTTAACAAACGTGGACAACATGAGCAAGGTAATATGTAGGGACAGGAAGTTTAGACGAATAAAACTGTCAAAATAGACGAAAAAAGACGAATAAAAGTACCTGATTAGACGAATAAAGACGAATAAAATTGCCCGATTAGACGAAAAAAGACGAATAAAAGGCTACATTAGACGAAAAAAGACGAAAAAAACTAACTTACACGACAAAAAAAACTAATGAATTGCCGGTCACGAGGATAAAAAGAGGATTAAAACTGCTGCCCATGAAGTAGACCTAATGTGTGGCCCAATAGAGGACATTAAACCAAGCTTGAAAAATTCACCAATAGATGGGAAGGTTGGGCCAGTAAAGAGAAAAGACTAGATCTCTAGAAAAGACTTGTGAGCTTAGTGCTTAGTACTTGGCCACTCTTTCACGCCGTCTATTGGCAAATTTTTCAAGCTTGGTTTAAAATCCTCTATTGAGGGGAACAGCTACCCCCTTGTGCAAAACGGCAAAATCAATAAAATTAACTAACGGAAAAGTGCCAAATGATCAAGAAATGGTCAATGGTCAACCGTCCTTATTTCAACATTTTCAATAGAGTAATATTTAGCAACAGGTTTGCTGACACATTAGTTGTTTGCATAGTCAGATAGCCTTTCATTCCAATAGTGGTGACCTTTTCTTTCTGCGTCTGTCAGGAAACTCTACAAGTTAAAATACAAGTGTGGATCATATTTTGCTCGTGCAATAACGCAACTGAAAATCAAACTATTACTTTGGCCCAAGTTTTGGAGTTGAACTTTTAAAAAAAGTGTCTATTTGCTTTAAAATTTGAGAAAAAAAACCAAAAAATCAATTTTTTGACTAATTAGACGAAAAAAGTTGAGTGTAATTGCCGGATTAGACGAAAAAAGACGAATAAAATCCAAATTAGACGAATAAATTTATCGCGACGAATAAGAGTAAAAAAGACGAATAAAGACGAAAAAAGACGAATAAGTTTATTCGTCTAAAGTTCCTGTCCCTAGTAATATGTATTTGCCACAATTCAGCACATAAAAAGACGAGGCTTCTCCTTCTGCAACACAATCTTAGGTCAATGAACATGGTATTTTTACCTCACGTGAGTTGTTACCTGAAAAGACGAGAATGTTGATAGCTGGTCATTTATCGGGACATCTGGTAATTTGCGGCGGTACCAGCTCTCCTTACTCACATGAGGCTAAATTGGGAGACCTCAAGGTCAACTCCGATTGTTACCGAAAGTCCACTCAGGGTTCGGTGAAAGCGGGTTGGGAAAAGTTTGGACCATTGCCGATTCCAGTTTTAGCTGCATCTACCGCTGTTGCAAATAACACGCTCTACATCATAGGTGAGTGGCCTCATATCCTCACGAATGCTTCCCTATCACGTCATTGAACGCGTCACTGTTCAGGGAAGAAATTGATAACCTTTGTATGTACGAAGTCCCCTCATTGAAAAGTTTACCCAAGCTCATGGATACAGAAAGTGCACAATCAACTCTCTTCCATTCCAGGTGGATACGAACGAGTTGGCAATGAAAAGGAAGTGTTCCACCAAACTGCCATAACCTTGGCGCTTCGTGATCATAAGGATCCAACTTTTGTGCCTAACGTCAAGTTTCTCAAAATGCATAGAGCAGGGGCTGCTTCCTTAGTTTATGAGGGTAAATATTCATAGGTCCGCAATCACTCATTTTTGATAGGGGTCTGTCTGTCTGTCTGTCCAAAGGGTTCCAATTGGGTCCCAATTCAAGTATTCCTGTTCCATGCAGACCGATATGTTCTCACAATCGCTGGACATAATGCCACGGGATACCACAACTGTCTGGAAATTTACGACACCAAGAAACACGAGCGATTTTACAAGGGGATTTGGAAATTGAATTTTCCTCGTGCTTACCACGCGTGCGCCGTTGTAAAGTCGTTCCACACCGTTTCTTTTGGGGTGACCGATGCCATTTTATGCGTTGGGGGAATTGTTAGTGGGCTGGGTTCCAGTCTAGACTTGGTGGATTCGATTGAGTATTGGCATTTCGGGAAGTTTATAGAAGACAAGAAAAAACACAAATGGCATGTCTTGGATCAAAAACTCAACAAGGTAAAAAAACATAGAAATATTTCCTTTGGAAGATGGATCCCGATTGGTATTTCTTGTTGGCATTGATGTATTTTCAGCCACGTTTTGCCCACGCATTAGTAGGAATCAAGTGGAACCAAATCGCTGTAGTTGGAGGGTTGGATTTTGAAGGAACCGACTTACCTGGAGAGATCGTAGATACCTCAAATGATGAACCCAACGTTAAACTGACTTCAAAGTTCGCCGCAAATCTGGCCTTTATGGCCTCAGTAATGGTTCAAAATGGACCCAACACCCTAACTTTTGAAGAGTTTCCAGCAACTGTAAAGGATAAGCCAATGGCAATGACCACACCAACAACGAATGAGCACTTTGCTAGTACAAAAAGAACGACAGAAGGAGGCCTTCATGACGAAGTTGTTATATTGAGTGAGGCAAACCCAGATGCAGGTAAGAAAAAGTGGCGTAAGTCTTGCGATATTGTTTTCGGTCTTGGTCAAGCCTACTTAACCAAACAATTACCAGTGTTAAGAAGAGCATAGAATTTGAATTAGACTAGTGTAAACGTAGACCAGAAGTGCTAGTATCGAAGAAGAGTTTGCTGGAAAAGATCGGGAAAATTTTGGGCAAAGAAACTCGCCCATTTATTCGATTTCTCACTTGCATGATTTGCCATCAATTTCAAATCATAACAGATAGAAAAACACAAGACTTATGGAATACGTTCTGTACTGTATGTACACTGTTTTTTATAATATAACACAACACGTTTTTCTTCAATAAAGTATCCAATTTTTGAAATAAATCGTTGAAACTTTGGTGACATGCTCGTGATGGTACCGCAACCCTTGACATGAATTCTCATTGTCGTATCTCAATGTGCTCTTGAATGAGACGGGTAGGGCAACAATCCTCTCAGATGCTGAAAAGCAAAGAATCATCACCAAAATGGGAAAGGGCACCCCTCTGAAGGATGTTGCCCTGTTATTGAGCCGCCACGTTGTCAATCAAGAGGTTTGTGGCAGATCCGTCTCCAAGAAAGATCAGAAGTGATGCTGGCATCTTGAGGACTGTATCTCAGCGGGATATGAGATAATTTGACCCGTGTGCTAAAGAAAAAAAACCTGGATTGACTTCCAAGAGCATCTTTCAAGCTGCCAATGTGCCAGGATAATCGAGAACAACCCAATGCAGGATTCTCCAATCACTTGCAAGCAACATTTCTCCTGTCAAAAAGCCCCTCCCCTTACTCCCAGGCACAAGCTTCTGCGACAACAGTGGGCCATGAAGTACCTGAAGACACCAATGCACGATGTCCTCTTCACCGATGAAGTCCGTGTCACCCTTGATGGGCCTGATGGTTGGTTTAAAGACTGGGTTGGTTGCAAATGGCCATGAGAGGCACCAAGCTTTCGACGCCAGCAAGGTGGTGGAGGACTAATAATTTGGGCAGGAATCATGGGGAACCAACTTCTTGGACCATTCAGGGTACCTGACGGAGTGAAAATTACATCTGCCACCTACTCCCAACTCATGAGAACAAATTTACTCCCTTGGCTGGATGAGCTCCCTTTGTAGACTTCAAGAAAATTGATCTTCTAGCATGATAATGCGCCATCTCATGGTGAAAAAGCTACTCAAGAGTTCCTGACTTCAGTAGGGTTGTCTGGAGATCGTCTGATGATTTGGCCACCTTGTTCTCCTGATCTGAATCCAATTGAGAATGTTTGGTTCATCCTCAAAAGAGATATTTATATTTACCAAGATGGAAGGTAGTTCTCCTCAAAGGAAGACTTGTGGAAAGCCATAGTGGCTTCCTCAAGGAAATTATCCCCTGATTGTATTGTAAAATTAACCAAATCTCTAGATGATGATGATGATGATGATGCTTTATTTTGGGTCTCGAGTCAAAAGATATAAAATAAAAGGAGAAGAAAATAATTGAGATCCCTAGGTCATCCCATAAACCGAGCTTCCAACTTCAGTACCTCGCTCATCTCGCACGGAGCTCGAACTCTACAAAGTTCACTGGGATGTCTGAAATGATTATCGCAGTCTACATACAAGAGTAACATTTTTTAATAAAACAATTAGTTGAATATGAGCCTGTGATTGCCTCCATTAAATTTAAGATCTATCCCTTGACTGATGTTGGCAGTGTCTCAACCTTTGTTTTTGTTTCATTTATTTAATTGTTCCAAGTTCTAGCCAAGGAATAAGAAGGGAGATTCTGATGCCACACAGTCTTGACAAGTGGCAAATCAAAACGTATAATTCCTCCTCTAGTTATTTTGTGAGAGTATGAGTTGATGATATCAGGTACGCTTTTTCGAAAACAATTAAACATGAATTTCAATTGGTTAACTTTGAATAGATCAAGGAGGACGGTATTACTTGGAGTGGGATCGAGCGGGGGCGCGTTACTGCTTTGGTGTGAATTTTCCTGCGTGATAACCTGGAGTTAATGAAGAAATCCAATATAATTCGAATTAATGTCGTTTTATTGACATAAGTCATAAAACAAAAGTCCACTAGGATTCAATGAGCAATCATTTGATGCCCAATTGATGTCTCTCAAAGAACTCAAACTGTGTTGTTTCATTGTGTTAAGTCAGATATCTTCAAACTTCTGATCTACTGACTTGCTTTATGTTAGCGATTGTCCACCTTTTATTGAAAGCAACATGGTTTTTATCATTGGGGATGTTTAATGACATTTTTCTCTTCATAGAATGCAAAAAAAATCTTTTTTGTATCTTTTTTTTCAACATTTTACAGTCTTCTTTTGGCTTTAGAACCCCAATTAGGTGCTAAAAACAAAGACAGAGAAGAACATTCAAATCATTTTACAAAGGGAAGAATGTCTTAGAACTATCCCAATGATAAAAACAATATTTGCTTTCAACAAAAGATGGACAATCACTATCACAAAGCAAGTCAGTAGATCAGGAGTTTGAAGATATCTGGCTTAACACAATGAAACAACACAGTTTGAGTTCTTTGAGAGACATCAATTGGGCATCAAATGATTGCTCATTGAATCCTTGTGGACTTTTGTTTTATGACCTATGTCAATAAAACGACATTAATTCGAATTATATTGGATTTCTTCATTAACTCCAGGCTATCACGCAGGAAAATTCACACCAACGCAGTAACGCGCCCTCGCTCGATCCCACTCCAAGTAATACCGTCCTCCTTGACTAGATCCACGGATAAAAGGATGTTTAATGTTATTCAAAAAAAGGATGCCACATTGATTTTTATATTGATTTGCTGGACTTTTTTTCATAAAACTAACCCTTGGCCAATGTTGGAAGTCTCCAAAAGATTTGGCATGATTTGTGGCCTTGTTTCGATTGCGGTTTCAGTTTCCATGAAACTCTCTTTTGGTTCATCATTATTGTCGACGGATGAAGCTCATCTTTTCACTTTTCTCCCTAGATATTGTTCTGAACAATGAAAACGCTGACTTTGGACTCCTTCTGATCAATAATGAGTCTGGAGCCTCTAAGACCCGAAGTGATTATCTTCTTCCTGGTCGTTATACGATTCCTCGCATTCTCATTGACCTTCCTCGTACGAGAATGATGGCCATGGGAGGCTTCTTTGAAAACTCCAATCTGATTGTCTTATGCGGGGGGTACAGTTCCAACATGATTCCAAAGACATTTGCCAACGAAGGGACCACCATTGAGGTAAACCTTAGTATGTAGCCAACGTACGTACGAGCAAACAACTCAATACTACATGAGAAAGAAGCCAGAGTTAAAGAGAGGGCCATAAATGTGGCCTTAAAGGGGCTTGTATCTTTACTTTCACTTTATGGACTCTCAAGGATGACTGGGAGCCTTTTTGGAAAGCAAACAAACTCGATGATTTTGGCACACACGATCGGGGGACTAAAATGAAAATGCACTCAAATTGTTTCCTCGACCATTGCAGGGCATTGAAGAAGATTGTTTTGCTTACTCATTAGACCAGAAATCGTGGCACAAGATCCCTTCGCTTGAAAAAGCCCTGGCAGAATCTGCATATGTGATGTGGAAGAACACATTGTTCATGTTCGGTGGAATCCAACTCAAAGACAACTCAAAAGCAATCGAGGAACATTGCGAAAACCAATCCTCAAGTTGGTTTTCGCGAAATATTCGCACTTTAAACGTCAACTTCGAATCCAAGGCCAGCGATTTTCAATGTTTGGAAATGAAGTTGCCTCTTGAGGCTGCCGGAGGATGTGCGGTCACTTTGGAGGACGACATTTATATTTTGGGAGGAAGGAGTTCATGGAGGTTGTTTTGGATCTTTTCGATTCTCACAAAAGACATATTTCCAGAGATGCTCTTAACTTTCATAGGATTCACAGAACCGTATACAAATTTACTACCAAACCGAATACCGGCAGCTCACACCTATCGGAAATGCCAATAATGAATGAGGGTCGCTCATCGTTGGGATGCTCTGTCATACATACAAAGGAGTCAAAGATGCTCGTTGCAGGAGGTGGTTATGCACTGAGCTTGTTATCCAAAAATGGGCTCAAATCGATTGAAGTGCTCAATTTGAGTGAAAGTTCGTCGTCATGGGTGACAGTCGGACAAATGAGGGAGTCAAGGTTTGGATTTATTATGGGAAGCCTTTTGAATTCGAACACCATGATAGTGGTAGGTGGTGTGAGTTCCAATGGCCTTACAAATCAGATGGAGAAGTTTGAGATCAATGGATGGAAATCGAACCCTGTGTGTAACTGCCCTTTGTAAGTGTCTCATAACGAATTTCCAAAGAAGGGTTCTGGTTTTGAATCGAGACATTTCTATTATAGGTCAATGGCTTATCCAGTTACCTTCATGATTCCCCTTATGGTCCTCAAACACAATGAGACTCTTGCCTCGTTCAAAACCGAATGTGACATCACCTGCGGCAGCCAAAATGAGCACAAGGAGGGGGAATGGAGTGTGATTCAAAGCTGATTTTCAGATATGTGTTTATTCTCAAGAGAATAGGATAGATCGTTGTAAGTTTCATCTGTTTCTTTTATAGAGCGGATGTTGAATTTTTTAGAATAAGATCTGTGGAAAAATAGAAAGTAAAGAAAAAAGACGCGAGGAAGGAAAATGCAAGTAAATGAAGAGGAAGAGGAGTCCTCATCGGTTGGAGGACTCAGGAATTCAGCTCAATATATTGTAGACTGCAGATACGCCCTGAAATAGAATTGAGAATGGTTGATTGGTCGAAGATGAGGTGGTAGTAAAAAACGAAGAAGTGTCAAGCAAATATGTACAAAAGGAAATTCAGGACGAAATATACACAAACACGCCACGAACACATGTTATTCACACATGTTTCTTACGGTGAGTTTGCTCTTGAGTTCATGAATATTTCCTGTGCTGAGGATGGATGGGTTTAAATGCGGATTGTCTCGAGGAAAACATCGATTTATTCCGCTGCAATAGCACGCGAGATGATTTGGCAATTTTCAACTTGTTGACTCGACTCGTTAGAGAACTTACCTCGATGTCTGGTGACATAACTCCTCCCAATTGTTTAATATGGCAACTTTTACAAAAGAGGTGATCGTCGAGTGGATAGCATCGCTTATCCGGTTCGTCCGTCAATTGGATCTCACAACCCTCGCAGATGTAGCAATCGACATGAAAGTCTTTTTCCATGGCCACCACGCGCACAGTCTCTTCCGTTCCCTAAAAAACCATTTAAAGTAAGAGTGACAGGTCCTCAAGCTCATCAGACAGAAACCAAGATGTCTAGTTAGTTACTAAGTTACTTACTTCTACGGGCGTGATAGCCTCATTACAAGCGGCACATTTAGGAGCAAATATTCGATGAAAGTCATTTACACAGTAGATTTTGTTGTCAAAATCGACGGTGAACGGCACGCCATCCAGACATTCATTACAGACGCAACATCGAAAACATCCCGGATGGTAAGTCTTCCCCATGGCTTGTAAGATCTAATTTGGATCAAAATAAGGCCTAAATGAGCTTGAAGCAATTTTAGTCCAATGACTACGATATCCTTACCGTTTCCATGATGAGATGACCACAGATTCCACATTTTTCAGATGTTTGTTGAAAACCAGAGTACTGCAATACAAGACGTGTCTCGTTCAACAGACAGGGCTAATCAATGTTGAAACCTGCATTCTCACCATGTAATCCTCTTCACAATAGATTTTTCCGTTCACATTGTAAAAGGCCTTTCCTCTGAGAGTTCTCCCACATGAGCAACACACAAAGCACGAGGAATGAAACAAAGAGTTCATGGCTTGACAAGCTTGTCCACTTCCTGAGACTTTCTCACCGCAAGCAGCACATTCACCTAATAGTAATCCAAAGATATCAAAAATGGGCTCAGAGAGTACAGTAAATGGCAAACAGGACCACCGGTTTACACAACCAAAACCACTTTCAAATAGCTACACTCGTTTGCATCCCGACGTGATCTACACTTTCTGACTTACCAAAATATTCCGATTCCGCATCCTTTTCCATTTGCTCTTCAATTTGTCGAGTTAGAGCTTCCATTTTTCGTTCTGCTTCGCTGGGACCATTTTGTTTGGGTGGGGTGATGTTGTACGGGAGAAGAGGAGGTTTAAGGGGACCACCGACATTGGTTGGTGTGACATGGCCGTTTTGTGGACTCGACTTCGAGTCGTTCAAACTGAGTCGGCTCAAGTCAGGAGTATCGTAGTATGTTCCATTGGAACCACTGGACTTGCTCGAATCATATGAATTGGTTCTGGCCAAAAGAGCAGAGATCTGGTTGGAATGACTCACTCCATTTTGATGAGTTCCGTAGTTACCTGAAATGGAAATGGAAACCCATTAGTGAGATTTGTGAACGCATCTGTTAGGGAGGTTCCGGTTTCGGGTCGGATTACGGACAAGGAAAAACACCTTTGAGCATTATGGCAGTTATTTCAGGATGTTTATGACTTGAACCCGGATATTCGCGAAAACACTAGGAGCCGGGGTTGTCGAAGTGAAACGTCAACTTATTTGCTATGAAAGCTTAGGCGATCGAATTTCACTTTTGCTGAATCAAACTTTGAGTTTGAATCGAGAGCAAATCTTTCTGATTTTCATATAAAATCCCTCCGACACACTTGATGGATAAATAGTACTGATAAGAGCTTGACTCAGCTAGCGACAATATTTGATTTTAGGGCCTTGCTGTATTTCAAAAATAGATAAGCTTGCAACATGAAGTAGCCGAACTCACCTCCTTGATTTCCATTTCCATTTAGCACTTGTTTCACAATGTCTGTTCGAGCCGCAGACGACAAGACTTGAGCCAAGTGTTGCTCATGATCGTCTTGAGTTCCAGGATAAGGTGGAGGAGGGGGAAGATTCACATAGTCTCGATATAGATGATGAGACATGACAGCTGCGACGGTATTCGAGATCGGGGATTGCCTTTGAGACTGATTTTGTTCCATTTGCTGCTGTTGTTGAAGTTGATACTGTTGCTGCGCCGAGGCCAATTGAGCCAAGAGCTGATGGTTTGTGGAGGAAGTGATGGTGTTGGTCATTCCCTGATTCAGATTGCTCATCGAAGACGAAGATGTTGAGGAAGTTGGAAAAGTACCGGACCAATTCACGTAATTCGAAGATCCATTCAACAGAGGGACTATCGACAAAAAGATTATTCAATGCCAAGCCTCATTTACAAATGATTATACATAATTGTTAAAAAGATATCCCTTGCATATGGACAGAATCATAACTCACCGTTTAAGAGCGCTAATGGGACATCGTCTACATTTTCGTACACTGGAGGTCCAGTGCGAATTCGGGGACTGTCCGTCATTTGTGATCTCGACGGTCCACTATTGGGCGAAAGACGGTGGTGCAACGCATTGATATTGCTCCCCACGGACGAGGACAAGGAATAGGTGGGACTTTTTGTTAGCATCCGAGCCTCCAGAGATCTAGGCAAAATGTAAATTGCGTTTGTGAGAAAATAACTTACACTAGATGTGATTTTTTTTCTCTTCATTTATGCCACACCTTGGAACAGTTTTTGTGAGCGAAGAGGACACAATGGTGTGATGTCCAGAATACGGAGGGGGTGGAGGAGGTGGGGTAACTTGCTGTCCTCTTTGAGGGATCACCGGATACCCATCGATATTTTCGTAAATGGGGATATTTGTCAAGCTAGCACGCTTCAATTGTGGATATGAACCAGGCTGGTATTGGACCTTCCCATCGTTCGACACACTGGACACGGGGGTCTGAACATTGAGTGGGAGGGCTGATGAGACCATATGGGGATGAAACAGAGGTTCTACTTTTGTGCTTCGAAGCGTTTGAGCCGTGACCGCATTCTGTTTCAAAATCAAGGAAGGAACGGGTTGTTGATGTTGAGCCAATAATTCGGCTTGGCTTAGCCCCTGTTTTGAGGACAACACGATATTCTGAGAACAAGGCACTGATGACGAGCCCACAATGGGCGTTCCATTCCGCGAGGCGGCAATTATGGCTTGACGATTGAGCGACGACACATTTCCAGACGACAAAGAGGGCGTGGTTCCATTTTGACACTGTGCAATCGACACCATGTGGTTCGGAATGTGACTCCCATGTTGCGACATCGCATTGGAACCCACCATCGAGGTGCGTTGGTTGGAAATGTTCGAAGCACTTGATGCCTTGGTGAGGGCGGCCTCATTGGGTCTGAAGGCCTGTTGAGCTCCGGCGAGATTGCTTCCCGCACTTTGACGACGAATTCCATTGACATTCTGAGCAGACTTTAATTGATTCGACAAATTGATCTGATTAATCTTTTGCAAGTATTGCATTTTTGCCGCGGCCACGTTGATGGATGTCGTCACAATGGATTGGTTATTGATGGACACGACTTGATTGGCGTTGGATGGAGTGGCAAGTGTTCCACCCCCACTTCGGGAGGATGAAGAAGACGAGGAGTGGGAGGCGTCACTTCCATTGGATAATCGTCGAGGGATGGCACGGTATTGACCATGATGATTGACCTGATTATTAGTCAGATTCTCCAAATTGAGATCTTTTACACTCTTGGCTGCCACTCGCCGGATTTCCTCTTGATACCGATCCATGAAGGCACTCATGGGAACTAAACTAAGTTGCACAAGTTTGTGGGGCCCCAAGAGTCGTTTTCCAGTTCACACCTTTCTCCCCGACTTGTTTCATATTCTTATCAATGGGCATGAAAGAGTTCACCACTTGCACTCACTGTGTTGCAAGGACCACGGTGGTGGTACTCGTGGTGTTGATGATGATGATGATGATGATGATCCGGCTCACCACATCCAGCAACTCATTCCCTCACGTACCACTGTTGGGTTGGTTGGCTTGCCCAACAACCATCCTCATCTTTGTTGCGTATCGGCCCTAACTAACTTCCGATCTGGGAGGCGACTCATCTGCAGCACTAGATAAACCACAAATACCCCTCCCAGTAACAACAGATCGTGGTGGCTCAGAGCTAGCACTCGTGCTTACTGCATAGCGAGTTGGGGTTCGCGCCTCCACGAGGGTTTTTGTTTCAAACGTTTTTCAGTAAATGTTGTTTGTTTTT